>JAFFSR010000366.1:0-305000 GCA_017163975.1 Anastatus disparis | reverse complement strand
CAATGGAATCCTCTGTTTCTAAGGTGAGCAGTCTGCTTACTGTGCTAGCTAATAAATTTTCTGTTCTTGAGTCAAGAGTTAGTGCAATTTCTACTGCATTAATATGGATCATCTTAGAACTTTATCACAGCGATGTGATGCTTTGAAAGCACAGCAACTTCGTATTAAAAGGGTTTCTGACTTGGTACTGGGTGGTCTTGTGCCATCGGAATTCTCTAATCTTAAGGCAGGTGTATCTGCTGTCTTTTCTACTTTGGATGCTAGTTTCTCAATTGAGGATATAGAATCTGTTCGGCCACTAAGACGTTCGGTTTCTGACTCTTTCACCTCAACTTCTTCTACTACTGCTGTTATTCATGCTGGTACATCATTTGAAGCGATGTCCCCATCTACACGGCAGCGTGATCGCCGCTTCTCAACTGTGCCACTGCTTGTAACAATGAAGAGTCCTGCACTTGCACGTGGGATCATAGCTGCTAAGATTAAGACTAGGAGACTTCATACTTCTCAGATTGTTGAGAATCTTCTTTCTGGAGCTAAATGCGTCACTGCTCTTTCGCCTTCGTTAATCAACATCAACGAATTCCTTCCTTCCTCACTGCATCAGCTGAAGATGAAAGTGCTTACAAAATCGAAAGACAAGAAACTAAATTTTCTTTCATTCGTGAAAAATGGAAGAATTTTTGTGAGAAGGAAGAATGAGGATGCTTCTACCCAAGTTGCTTCTGTTGAGGACCTGGATGCTTTTTTAGCCAAGGCGAAGCTGGTCAGCGTCAGTCCAGCACCGTAGCTTCTAATACTGGGGTAAGTCCACTCTCTCCTCCACTCCTCTCTAATACACCACTCTCTACTAATAATTCTGTTTCATCACTCATTAATAATCATTTCACTGCAAAGGATGGTCTCAGAGTTTGTCATTTCAATGCTAACTCTATTAGAGCACACATTGAGATGATAAGACTCTTTCTGGCTTCTCGCCCCTACTTCCATGTTATAGCTGTAACTGAGACCAAGCTGGGCCAGATTGTTGGTGACTCTCTGATAGATCTTGATGACTACGTGCTTCACAGGCAGGATCGTAACACTAGAGGTGGTGGTGTTGCTTTATATATTCACAACTCTATTACTTCGCGGCGCCTTTGTTCTTCTGGTAAATGGAGTGGTAAGCCTGGTCTTCCTGAATATTTGTTTTGTGAGGTCAATTCTCTGGACTTGGCTTCACCTATTTTTGTTGGTGTAGTCTACAGGCCACCACATGCTCCCTTCTTGGCTAACACAGATTTCATACCTGATTTAACATCGTATATGCATAATTATAGTTCGAAGATCATCCTTGGTGATTTTAATACTAACTTGTGCGTTGATTCTGATGACTCTAAGTTTCTTAGAGGTGTGATTACTGAGAATGCACTTTTCTTGGTTCCTTATGGCACAACTCATCATACTTATTCTTCTGACACCTGGCTTGATTTGTGTTTTGTCGATGCCAACGACATTGTACTCGACTTTTGGAAGACTGATATTCCATTCATTGACGGCCACGATTTCATAGCTGCGACTGTTAAGTCCTCTCTTTCTAAATCTATGCTTAAAGACTTTACCTTTCTGGATTATAAGTCTGTTGATGATGTTGCACTCCTTCAGTATTTTCGCTCTTTAAGGTGCGCTACATGTGATGGTGATTCCTCTCTTACTGCTCGCCTTGAATGTCTTTACAACCATCTCAATGAGGCGATTGCACAATTCGTGTCTGTCAGGAAGGTCAGGCAGGGTAGGGCTCATCGTCCGTGGATCACCTCTGAACATCGTCGCTTGATCAATGAGAGAGATCGACTTTATAGACACTACAAACGTACTCGACTGTATACTGACTTACTATGCTATAGGACTGCTCGGGACAAGGCACATGAGTGCATTGAATCAGCTAAGCTGTTATATTACTATGACAGACTATCGGGTGTTACGGACTCGCGACAGATCTGGTGGGAGCTCAGGAACCTTGGTATATGTTCTACTGATAATAACTCACGACACTCATTTTCTATAAATGAGCTTAATCGATACTTT
Source organism: Anastatus disparis (assembly GCA_017163975.1). Taxonomy (NCBI): domain Eukaryota; kingdom Metazoa; phylum Arthropoda; class Insecta; order Hymenoptera; family Eupelmidae; genus Anastatus; species Anastatus disparis. The sequence goes on along the minus strand of JAFFSR010000366.1, from coordinate 302,933 downwards.
GGTGGCCCTTGTGGTTCTGAGTATGTGAATACTGTTAATGTAGATGAGCCTTATAAGCCTTTATTCAGGTTTAATGAGGTTACTTTGGAGGAGGTCAGGATGGCAATATGTCATTCTACTTCTCAGGCTAGGGGGTTTGATGCGGTCCCTCAGTCTATTGTTCATGGGGCTTTTCCAGTTATTGGGCCCTTGCTATGTCGTATTTTTAATGATTCGTTTCGTGAGTGTGTGTTTGCCTCATGTCGGAAGATCTCATTGATTACCACAATCAACAAGGTCTCTTCTCCACGCACTATGAGTGATATACGACCTATTTCCTTGTTGTCATTCATGTCCAAGGTTCTTGAGCGTCTCGTCCATCAACAACTATATTATTACTTGTCCACCAGACATCTGTTGGATTCTCATCAGACTGGGTTTAGAACTGGACATAGTACCCAAACAGCTTTGCTCAAACTAACAGAGGATATTAGACTCAACATGGACAGACGTTATGTAACTATGCTTCTATTATTTGATTTTAGCAAGGCATTTGACACTGTGTGCCATGTCACTCTGCTTCGGAAACTAACTTCTCTCGATGTCTCGCACACTGTTGTCAGGTGGTTTGCCTCTTACTTATCTGATAGACGGCAGTCTGTTGTTGACTCTAATGGTAATGCATCTGACTTTGTTACTCTGAATACAGGAGTACCCCAGGGTTCTGTGCTTGGACCACTTTTATTCTCCATTTATATTAATGACGTTGCTGCCAACTTTCACTCTGGTGTACAGCATTTGATATATGCCGACGACTTGCAAGTCTATGTGCATTTTCCGATTTCTGAACTTAGCGCTTATACTAATCTTATGAGTGATCATGCTGTTCTCATTTCAAATTGGGCCTCTGATAACCATCTGAAATTGAATGTTGACAAAACAAAGGCAATAATTATTGGCTCCTATTTTTATATAAATATGCTGTCCTCATCACCTGTAACTGGCGTTCCGTTAAACGGTGCTAATATTAGATTTGAGTCCTCTGTTCGTAGTCTGGGTGTTTGGTTGGACAGTAAGCTTAACTGGACAGAGCACGTTACACGAGTGTGTAATAGGTCATTTTCTCTGCTTTACAGATTAAACTTCTTTAGAAAGAGCACCACGTTTGCTCTTCGTATACATCTTATAAAAACATTGCTGTTTCCACTTCTGGATTACTGCTGTTTGGTTTACTGTGACCTCTCGGCTGAGCTTGACCTTAGACTTCAGAGAATCATCAACTCTGGTATACGTTACATTTTCGGTGTAGGTGGGCGTGAGCACATCTCTGCTTATAGGTTCTCATTAGGCTGGTTATCTACTGCGGGTAGAATAAACTATTTTTCTTCTACGTTTCTGTATAAGATGTTCTTATCTTGTACTCCATCTTATTTGTATTCTATGTATCAGTGGAGCCTGCCGGTGAGGTCTTTGAGGGGTGATGTGAAACCTTTGACCATTCCTTTTTCATTCACTGAGTATCGCCTACGATCGTTCCTGGTCACTTCCTCGCGGCTATGGAATGATCTTCCTGCGACATTACGCAACTCATCCTCGCTCATGACATTCAAGACATCCTCATTTGCACACTACCTTGCCTTGGAGAGTGGACCTCTGCTTCATGCTAATTTATAAAACTGTTTTATATTGTATTGATTTTATTGCTGTAAAGTTTATTTTACTTATATATTTGCTTGATTTCTGTTTTCTTTTTACTGTTTATTATTATTATTTGCTTTATATTAATTTTATTATTCTAATGTATTACTGTAATTAAGGGTATGGTTTCACGCTACTTTACCGATCGAAAATTATAATTTTATAAAATTACAATTTTTGAAAAAACTATACATCGGAATGAGTTTTCCTTTGATAGTTTACTTCATTTAATTTCGATGAAGGGCGGAAACTCTAAAAATTAGCGGAAAAAAGCGTTAATCGAAGATAATTAGAAAAACAAATTTCTCAGTTCGAAAAAATCAAATTTCTCAAAAACGGTGTTTCGTAGGGAAATTTCCTATTCAGAATCATTTTATCTTTGAAAAATGAAGGGCGGAAACTTGGTTTGATAAATCATATCACAAAAAAGCAAAATTACATTTTTCTAAAAAGATGCGATCAGCTGTAAGAATACAATGGCCGTGCAAGAAGCCATGTTTCATAGTTGGCATCAATGCTAATGTATAGTTTGGTACGCGCCAACTTCAAATTCGAATTTTAAATGTGAATTGAATTTGTTTTATATGTACACTTGGCGGAAAGGATATTTTTCCGAATGTGTACCTCAAATGGCAGCGCTGCATATTTTACCACAGACATGAGAAAACTTCGAATTATGCATTGAGTTTCGCATCATGATTATTTTGTTTTTTCTTATAGGTTATTCATGCAAAATTCAAATGATAACAATTTAAATTTTATTGCTCATATAATTTAAATTCACAATATTAAATTCTATATGATTATTGAACTAAAAAATAAAAATTTTATTTAATAAAATAATAATTCGAATCATGAAAAAAGAAAGTAATATTGTTTGTTTACTAAAATTATGTCATTAAGTAATGAGTAACGATGATGCGAAATTTGCTCTATAATTTGGAATTTTCTTATGCCTGTGGTAAAATATGCGATGTTGCCATTTGAGGTTGACATTCGGAAAAATATCCTTTCCGCCAAGTGTACAATTTCTACAAATAAACACTTTTTCAACATAAAACTGTTTTATTTTATTTAAAACATAAATATGTAAAAAATTTAATATTATAAGAGAGAACAATATAGTTTACATCATTTGCGAACTCATTATTTTTTTTTTAATTTTCATTATAGCAAAATAAGTAATCTATTCGTTTCTTTGTTTGAAACAAAAATTTTTTTTGAATGACTTTATTGAATTAGCGAAACTTTGGCATATTCTAACCTTTTTAGAATGAAAATATGTTTTGAAAAGCGAATGATAAGGATTACTTAATTTTATTGCTAATATAATTTTATTATATAATATAATCTTATCAAATATTATTTTATATTATCGTTCTTTAAAAATAAACAGTTGTAAATAATTTTATTAAAATAAGCCCATATGGAAAAAATTTCTGGAAATAATTGTAAATAAGTGTTACTAACTGTAAATAACTGTAAATAACTATAAATATTCAGTTGTTTATATTTATTTACAGTTATTTAAATTTATTAATTTTTTTTACAATAATTCACATTTATTTACGATTATTTATATTTTTTCATAGTTTTTTACAGTTTTTTGAAAAAATAATATTTAGTTAAAATGATAAGTATTATAATGCATAAATAAAACTGAAGTTTTAAGGTTCAACATGTACATTTATTTATGATTTAATTTATCTACAAAATTCAAAAACTAATCATTCATTTCTACCAAATTGAATTCTTTGTCAAATAAAAGAAAGTTTTTTTGCAGTTTGTATTTTACGGAGAGTCTTGTTCATTTATCTTTAAAAAAATTGTGTCGAAAAAAATATATTTCAAAATCTTTTCTATTCTTTTTATATTTATGTTTGATTGATAAATCTATATATAACATGAATGTAAAATTTAAATTCCGAATAAAAAGATAAACATTAGGAAAATAATGAATTTGAAAAATAGATTTTTAAAAATTTTTAAAAAATAATATTATGAATTTTATTTTATACTCATTACACTAAGATTAAAAAAATTAAGTGATTTTTCTCACGTTTTTTCAAAGTCTTATCTTAATAAAATTACTTATGACTGTTTATTTTTCAAAAACCATAATTATCAATAAAATTAAGTAATCCTTATTATTCGCTTTTGAAAACATTTTCATTCTAAAAAGGTTAGGATATGCCAACGTTTCGCTAATTCAATAAAGTCATTCAAAAAATATTTTGTTTCAAACAAAGAAACGAATAGATTACTTATTTTGCTATAATGAAAATTAAAAAAAAAATAATGAGTTCGCAAATGATGTAAACTATATTGTTTTCTCTTATAATATTAAATTTTTTACATATTTATGTTTTAAATAAAATAAAACAGTTTTATGTTGAAAAAGTGTTCATTTGTAGAAATTATACATATAAAACAAATTCAATTTACATTTAAAATTCGAATTTGAAGTTGGTGCGTACCAAACTATACATTAGCATTGATGCCAACTATGAAACATGGCTTCTTGCACGGCCATTGTATTCTTACAGCTGATCGCATCTTTTTAGAAAAATGTAATTTTGCTTTTTTGTGATATGATTTATCAACCAAGTTTCCGCCTTTCATTTTTCAAAGATAAAATGATTCTGAATAGGAAATTTCCCTACGAAACACCGTTTTTGAGAAATTTGATTTTTTCGAACTGAGAAATTTGTTTTTCTAATTATCTTCGATTAACGCTTTTTTCCGCTAATTTTTAGAGTTTCCGCCCTTTATCGAAATTAAATGAAGTGATCTATCAAAGGAAAACTCATTCCGATGTATAGTTTTTTCAAAAATTGTAATTTTATAAAATTATAATTTTCGATCGGTAAAGTAGCGTGAAACCATACCCTTAATTGTACAACATAATGTACATATAATAAATTTGGTTATCTATCTATCTATCTATCTCTCTGTCTCTACAGGGACTTGTGATAAGAAAAGTGCTCATGAACAATATAAGCACTCAAATATTTATTGTTTTGTACAATTATTCTTTAGTATTATTAGAATATTTATTAGATTATAAGAAAAGTAAAATATTTATAATAAATTATTTATGTTCAATTATTCGTTCAAGATGACAATTAATAAAATGAAGTATTTTAACATGACAATTTTTTTTCAAAATGTCATCGTTTCAACATTACAAGTTTCTATAAAACTAATAAATTGTTAGAAGAAGCATGTGTTTTGACAACCTATGAATTAGTAAAAAACAAATTCAATTTTCATGATTCATATTAACATCGTTTTCTAATATTTGTCATGATACATATTTTATTTTTTTTTTTTTCATCAAGTGAAAATCATTTATTTTATTATAACAATTTCATACTTTTATACTTGAGAAATGAAAGTGAATAAATGTTATTTTACTTAAAATATTTGTTGCTTTATGTAGCCCTTGTCTCCATCTTTGTCATTTTAAACATTCATTTAAAATTTCTAACTATTTTGAAATATTTTATATCATTTTCCAAATTTTATATATCGTTATAAGTGTAACAAATAAAAATTAAATAAAATTTGAATGCCCAAAAAATAAAAGAAATTTTATTTTCCAAAAATTCAAACAGATTATAAAAATATAATAGGTGAGAGGAATCCATATATTTATCATAAGTCCAGAGTTTGTTTATCTTCATTGTTTTGTTCAAGGCGACTTCGGATTTTAGGTTAGGTTTTACTTTTGAGTTTACAAATTACTCTTTCAATATGTAAAATTTTTCAGATTTTTTAAGTTTCCACCATTCTAAGGATTATAATAAATGGTGGAAAATTAAAAAATCCAAAAACTTTTAGAAACTGAAAGAGTAATTTGTAAACTACAAAATGAAATTCAACCGAACTTCCGTAGTCGCCTTAATTAACTATTGAAAAATTTTCATTATTAAATCAATAAAAAATACCTAAAAGTTCTTAGAGATGAAACCGTATTATTATATTTCAGTAATATTACTTTTTTCTAATCGCGATTAAACTCGAGCAACACTGTCGCTATCTAGCGTTAGGGTTTATGAAAATTCACGACAATAAATATAGTTGTCTGTTTTACCGATCGTGCGAATCAGTGATGGATTTCGAAGATGCTTATATGATATTCAACAGCCAACTTCAGAGTATATACCACAGAATAATATATTCTGCTTATACTCTAATTCTACGGTATACTCTGAAGTTGGCTAAAGGATATCCTAATATATAGATATACATAAATGTATAAAGCATCCTCGAAATCCATCACTGGTGCGAATGAATTATAAAATTTTTATGTTGCGATTCAAAATTTTAGTATAATGTTGCGGTAGCACTGGTGGTTCTGTTCCGCGGGCGGAATGTCATCGGGCAAATTGCCGCCTATTCTTACCATAAATGCCCTTAATCCATGCAAATAGAATTTTTTTATGTACGCCTAAGTAGACACAATGCATCCCATCAATAGGAACTTGTGACACTAAGCCAATCCCTAATTTTAATAAGGGACTTTTATCAGTATGATTGACTTTTATCAATCATAGAAATGTAATCATTGTCAAGTCGTTTTTCATGCTTTACACCAAGATAAACTGTAGTTCGTTTGTATCTAATTCCAGTTATTTTACATTTAGAACATGGACTTTTGGCATTATGACTTTTATGACGAAGAAGATAAGCGCGTGCAACTAGGTCAACACTGCCGAGCTAAGGAAAAAGGTACGCAAGTCAAAAATTTTCGAAATTAAGATTTTTAGATCATTTGAATCACATAATAAAAAACTATCTATTCAACAATTTTTCATGGATTAAAATCTGAAATATTTATGAAACATTTCATTAAACTTTTCAGAAATGTTTCAATGAAATATTGTCAGGAACTTTCAAATAAGGCTTCCTGAAAAATTTCGTAGATATTTCAAGAATACCCACATATCATGAAATATTTATGAAAGCTTTCAGAAATATTTGCAAGGAAAGAATGAAAGATTTCAAACATCTTTCGATGAAAGATTGTTGAAAGCCCGCTATGTCCGCCTGACGGACTGCAAATAAATATTTCAATGAAAGTTTTCTGAAAGAATTCAACAAGATTTTCTAAAATATTTCAAATAAATATTTAAGAAATATTTATGCAATATTTCGAAGCAATATTTAAACAATCAAATAAATCTTTCATGAAAGATTTATGAAAGATTTCAGCAATATTTACGGTAACATTTCAAGAAAATATTTATGAAAGATTTCTACAATCTTTCATTGCAAGATTATCACAATTTTAAAAATCTTTTATGAAAGATTTATGAAATATTTCAACAATATTTACGAAAATATTTCAAGGAAATCTTTCTGAAAGATTGATGCCATATTTCGTTGCAAGATTATCACCAGCATAGAAATCTTTCATGAAAGATTTATGAAATATTTCTCCTTTCTTTCAGAAATATATTTACTGTACATATCGATGAAATCTTTCATTAGCCTTTTGTGAAAAGTTTTAAACGGAAATGTTGTTGAAAGCCCGCTATGTCCACCTGAGAGACTGCAAACAAATATTTCAATGAAAGTTTTCTGAAAGATTTTAACAAGATTTTCTAAAATATTTCAAATAAATATTTAGGAAATATTTATGCAATATTTCGAAGCAATATTTAAACAATCAAATAAATCTTTCATGAAAGATTTATGAAAGATTTCAGCAATATTTAAAGTAATATTTCAAGGGAATCTTTTTAAAAGATTTCTACAATCTTTGATTGCAAGATTATTAACGTCATAGAAATCTTTCATTTTCACAATCTTTCGGTGATATCGATATAACATACACATACACACACACATACACATACACACACACACATACACACACACACACATATATTCACTTATAGTTTTTATTTACATGATACTATATTATATTGTGATACATTATACTTCTACATGAAATACATATCCGCATACATAATTTTACATTCACTTATAAAGTCGCATTTATATTGGATAAGATAAGCGCTGAGCACGTATGGTCAATGTCCCAATTGCTACTCACGAACCTATTACTAGCCGCTCATTGTTAAAAAATTTTTTTCGTATCTAAATAACATTGAGCGGTTAGTAATAGGTTCGTGAGTAGCGATTGGGACATTGACCATATACACTAATCAGAGCTTTTGCCTTATATAGTAAGTCAGCTATCCTCTTACCACTTGGGGACAAAACGCACATTGAACGCGCGTCCTCCTATCGGCATGATTAGGAAACTCAATTGTTGTAGAAAAATAACTTCTAAAAATATTTCATTGAAAGATTTCTGAAATATTTTAACAATATTTCTAAATCATTTCGAAGAAATATTTACACAATATATCATGGCCAGATTTAAGCAATCAAATAAATCTTTCATTGCAATATTGTAACTATCATAAAAATCTTTCATGAAAGATTTATGAAAGATTTCAGCAATATCAACAGTAATATTTCGGGAAAATATTTCTAAAATATTTCTACAATCTTTCGTTGCAAGATTATCAGAGTTACAAAAATCTTTCATGAAAGATTTATGAAAGATTTCAGAAATATTTACGGTAATATTTCAAGAAAATATTTATTGAAGATTTTCACAATCTTTCATTGCAAGATTATCACTGTTTTAAAAATCTTTTATGAAAGATTTATGAAAGATTTCAGCATTATTTACGGTAATATTTCCAGAAAATATTTATTAAAGGTTTTCACAATCTTTCATTGCAAGATTATCACTGTTTTAAAAATCTTTTATGAAAGATTTATGAAAGATTTCAGCATTATTTACGGTAATATTTCCAGAAAATATTTATTAAAGGTTTTCACAATCTTTCATTGTAAGATTATCACAGTTTTAAAAATCTTTCATGAAAGATTTATGATAGATTTCAGCAATATTTACAGTAATATTTCAAGAAAATATTTATTAAATATTTCTGCAATCTTTCATTGCAAGATTATCAGAGTTACAAAAATCTTTCATGAAATATTTATGAAAGATTTCAGCAACATTTACGGTAATATTTCAAGAAAATATTTATTAGAGATTTCCACAATCTTTCATTGTAACATTATCACAGTTTTAAAAATCTTTCATGAAAGATTTATGAAAGATTTCAGCAACATTTACAGTAATATTTCAAGAAAATATTTATGAAATATTTCTGCAATCTTTCATTGCAAGATTATCAGAGTTACAAAAATCTTTCATGAAAGATTTATGAAAGATTTTAGCAACATTGACAGTAATATTTCAAGAAAATATTTATAAAAGATTTCTACAATTTTTCATTGCAAAATTACCACAGTTTTAAAAATCTTTCATGTAAGATTTATGAAAGATAGTATGAAGGTTTTTGGCTGAAGCATGGAGAACACTGGGGAGAAATCTTTTATAAATTTTTCAAACAGGTTTCCTTAAAAATTTCTATGAAAGCTTCCAACAATCTTTCGTTGTAGTCTAAGTAAACAAAAAATCTCGCAGAGAAATAGTGTTGAAAGATTTTATAAAATATTCCATGAAGCTTTCTTTGAGAGATTTCTACTATATTTCCTTGCAATATTACATGAAATATTTATGAAATTTTGCGTCAAGATTTTTGGGAACAGCATGGAGAACGCTCAGGAGCAATCTTTCATAAATCTTTCAATTATGTTTCCTGAATGATTTCGATGAAAGCTTCCAACAATCTTTCATCGCAGTCTAAGTAAACCATAAATATTGCAGAGAAATATTGTTGAAAGATTTCATGAAATATTCCGTCAAACCTTCTTTGTAAGATTGCTACTACGTTTCGTTGCAATATTATATCAAAGATTTGTAAAAGATTGCGTAAAGGTTTCGAGGTACAGTAAGGGAAACGTATGGGAGAAATCCTGCATAAATCTTTCAAACATGTTTCCTGAAAGATTTCAATCAAATCTTCCAACAATCTTTTATCGCAGTCTAAGTAAACCAATAATCTTGCAGTGAAATATTGTTGAAAGATTTATGAAATATTCCGTGACGCCTTCTCTGTAAGATCGCTAATATATTTCCTTGCAATGTTGCATAAAAGATTTATGAAAGATTGCGTAAAGTTTTCGAGGTACAGCTAGGAGAACGCCTGTGAGAAATCTTTCATAAATGTTTTAATCATTTTTCGTGAAAACTTTCTTTAAAAGCTTTCAGCAATCTTTCATTGTAATATTAGTTAACCAATAATCTTGCAGAGACATATTGTTGAAAGATTTATGAAATATTGTTTGTAATATTTCATCGAGATTTCATGAAATATTTCAATATAATATTACTGTAATATTGCTGAAAGATTTCATTGAAAGATTTTTTATTCGTTCGTTATATCTTGCTACGAAATATTTCAACAATATTTATAAAATATTTCTAAGAAATCTTTCACTGAAAGATTTTGAAATGTTTCACTGTTTTATTTCATGCTATGTGGGTATTGCTTTGCGAAATTTTTAATTTCTCAAAGCCGACTCAAAATATTGTTGAAACATTTCACTGGATTTTTTATGAAAGATTTGGTAAAGCTTTATGTAATATTTCATATCGACCATAAGTGGATCAGCATCTGAAATATTTATGAAACTTTTTATTAAACTTTTCAGAAATATTTCAATGAAATACTGTCAAGAAATTTTAAATAAGGCTTACTGAAATATTTCATAAATTCTTCAACAATATTTTATTATATTTATCTCCTAAAGCCCACTCAAAATTTTGTTAAAACTTTTTACTAAAATCTTTTATGAAAGATTCTGTAAAGCTTCGCGGAATATTTCACATTCCACACAGCAAAAAAATTTCAGTGAAATATTTCAAAACATTTCAAGAAATCTTTCAACGAAATATTGTTGCAGGCTTTCAAATAAAAATTTACAAAATATTTTATAAACCTTTTCACAATATTACTTTGCAAGATTCTCGACTTCTAAGAAAATACGAAAAAATTTCGTTAAAATATTTCACTACACTGAGAGAAAATTCATGCCAATAGAGCATTTAGTTTACGTATCCAAAGTTAGTAAGTAATATCCTATGCTTTCATAACAGCGCCATCTACTCTTACGAGGTTTGTACTATCCAAAAACTGTTTGTTTACATGCTTTAGTAACTCACTAGTGAAGGAAGTAAATGTGGATTGTCCACTATTCTTTCTTTACTGCTAACTATGGCATTCTTCTATTGCTCAAGTCGCCTCCTCTTTTGGGTGGCGACGCGAGCAAACACGGCTGGTCTATATCCAAAATCATGTTGCAAATTTCGTTAACGTATTTTCGTAGCGTGAATCTTTTATTTTTCTTTTTTTTTATGAAGGGAGATACGTTATAAATATAACCTGTTAAACTTTTTAACTTTAAATAATTAATTTTTAACTTAAAATTTAATTATTTTAAACCGCTGGGGGGCAGATGAGCATGTACGATTTTACGCCAGAGATATTTCGAAGTAGCGTTGGTCTAGTGCGTAACGTTCACGCTTTTCCTTTTGAGTACGCGAGTTCAACTCTTGGTTAGAACCACTTTTTTTAAACTTTTTTTTTATTATTTCAATAGTTTTTATTGCTTTTTTTTATTTATATTTTTTTTATTTTCTATTTTTTTATTAATTTTAAAATCTATTTTTTCACAAGTTACTTAAAGTATGCTCGTTTTTTTATTAATATTTTTAAATAAATTATTTCATATAGAAAATAATTTAAAATATTAATAAATAAATAATAGTGATGTTTACAATAATATAGTTCAATTTTGTCTTTATAAACATATTTCAATATACAATATATATTATAACATAAATAATAATACCTCAGTTTTATTTATTTATTGTAATTTATTGTAAATTTTATAAACTAAATTATAAATAAATTAAACTATACTATTATAAAATAAACTATACTATTATAAAATAAACATCACTATTATTTATTTATAAATATTTGTAATTACTACCTATAAAGAATAATTTATTTTTAAAAAATTTTCACTGAAAAAAACGAGCGTACTTGTGAAAAATTAAATTTTAAAATTATTAAAAAAATACAAAATCTAAAAAAAAATAAATATAAAAAGGAATAAAACATATTAAAACAATAAAAAAAAAATTAAAAAAAAGTAACTCTAGCCGAGAGTTGAACACGCGTACTCCAAAAGAAAAGCGCAAAAGTTACGTACTAGACCAACGCTACTTCGAAACATCTCTGGCGTAAAATCGTACATGCTCATCTGCCCCCCAGCTGTTTAAAATAATTAAATTTTAAGTTAAAAATTAATTATTGATAGTTATAAAATTTAACAGATTATATTTATAATGTCTCTTCCCTCATAAAAAAAGAAAAGAAAAGAAAAAAAAGACGTTTACGAAATTTGCGACATGATTTTGGATATAAACCTGCCGTGTTTGTTCGCGTCGCTACCCAAAAGAGAAGGCAACTCAAGCAAACAAAGGATATGTGAGTGGGGAGCCATCGAAGTATACCACGCGAGTCATCAGTGAATGCCGTTCATGCTTTAGTTACTCTCCATACCATCTTTTTTAGTATAAGGTAATCCAATACTAATAGAGCTTCTCACGCTTGTCATATTTGTATCAATGTTTTATATGCTCGCATAGATGGCAGTTCGCATGCTCTATTAGCATGAATTTTCTCTCAGTGTAGCATCTCTTAGAAATATTTTTGAAAGATTTACCAAAGATTTCACATAAGCGATTTCCGAATAATTTAGCGGAATATTTGTAAAACATTCTATCAAATTTTTAAGAAATATTTCTGTGAAATAATAGATAATTATAAGTAGAATTATAATATAATCTTGATTTTCTGAAATAAAGTTGAAATTTCACTTAAATCTTTTATGAAATATTTTTATCGATGTTCGAATGATACACTGAAAAAAATAGAAACTAGGAGTAACAGGAAAAATCTATTTGATTTTCAGTTCTTGAATCAAATAGAAATCTAGTTGTACTTAATAACTATAATCATCCTGCGAAATCGCAGTAATCTGGGTTCTAGCAGAAAATCCTCTATCTTCAAGAAGAATTCTATTAGAATTTAGAGAATATATATTTATTAATAAAAACCATAAAGAAATTTTTTACATCATTTAGAATTCGTTACATCAGAATGTATTTTTATATTTTAGATAATTATCATGTTACTGAGAATATGAGTGCAGATATTATGCATGACATTTTGAATGATGTTCAAATGTTGTTTCTCAGATATGATATATCTTTATTATTTAAAAATATAATAGAAGTAACAGGTATTACATTAGAAACAATTTTAATTATGGTACGCACGAAAATGACAAACTTTAATTTTGTATTTACCGTTGTTAAGAAGGGGCCGAACTATCTGTCTTTGTCTAATAGCGTTTTTCATCATTTATGTAAACACTATCCGGTATAACAAGAAAAAAATAGCAGCCCCCGCTAGATATTAGTATAATTAGTAAATTTTGTAATAACAACCAAATTTTTTACCGCATAGTTTTTGACTAATTAGAGACCTACTAGCAATCTAGAATATAACCTATCTTTTTTTGGTAGGTCTCTAATTATTCAAAAACTACGCAGTGAAAAAATTTGGTTGTTATTACAAAATTTACTTATTATACTAATATCTAGCGGGGGCTGCTATTTTTTTCTTGTTATACTGGATAGTATTTACATAAATAATGAAAAACGCTATTAGACAAAGACAGATAGTTCGGCCCCTTTTTAATAGATGATCTTATACCAGAAGATACAGAAAGCTGGAAATGGTTTTTCATAATGACAGAAATTATAGATATAATTTTTTCGAAACAAATTGAAATTGAGCTGCTACCGTATTTAAAATCATTGATAAAAAATATTTAGGTTTAAGATTAAAATTATTTCCAAACGATCCTTTGAAACCGAAACACCATTATTTATTACATTACGTAGATTAATTTATAAAGATAGGACCAATAATTAACACTTGGTGTATGTGCTTTGAAGCAAAACATAGAGTTTCTATTTCTTACGGTGAATTCTCAAAAAATAAATTTAATTTACCTCTATCTTTATGTAAAAAAATCAATTACTCTTGCTTATACTTTTTCGGTTAAGAATTCAATAAAAAAAAAACATTGTTTATGGACCTTTAAGTTCAATCGAGTTTTTTTGCTACAAAGAAAAAATTTGTAAGATTAAACTCTAATGCGGACAACTCAAGAAATCCACCAAAATATTATACATACAAAGTTATAATAAAAACTTTCAATGTATCGTATTTTAAGGTTAGGTTTGTCGAGTTCAGTATCTAATTTCCAATCCAATCTCATAAAAAAACAAGTCCAAATCGTATTTAAACCAGGTCTCTTTTAACAAAAATTATTGTGTTAATATAGCTTTAGTGCGGACAAGTCATTATATTTGTTAAATTTATTAATTCAAAAAGATATTGATAAAATAAAAAAAGCAAAACTCGATTGCTGCAGCTCCGACATCCCGTTAGACGCAATCTTTGAGTTCTTTACCTGAATTTCAAAAATTCAAATAAACTTTTAATTCTCGAGATAATTATCGACATTTATATTAAAATGGTTTGAGGAAAACGGAATCGTATTTAAACCAGGTCTCTTTTTATGTTAGGAAAATATTGATATTCCACCTGTTTTCGTAGAAATGATTTATATATTTAAATATGATGGAAATGAAAATATTTATTTAATATGAAAAAAATGGAATTTTTTAGGTTTCAATGAGCATGTTCATGCGCATTAGGTAGAAACGGAAAATGAATATGTTACATGCTGCTTTAAAGAATTGTACAGCGAGAAAATAATGCATAAGATTCAATTTGTTGATGGAAAAAATTATATTGTTTTATAAATAAATATATATTATTAATTATTTAAATAATAAATTTCTTAAAAATGATCAATTTTTTTACTTGAATCATATGAATAAGAACATGTAAGCTAATGCTTACGTAGTTAGAGAGATATATATTCAATAATTTCAAATAAAAATTAAATTAAAAAATTTCAAATGGAATTTTTAGATTATTATTTATATAAAATATACTAGTTTTCCTCTTGGTGGATGCAGATTTAATTTTTTTTAAAGTTTAGTTGCTTCAAAAATATTTCTGCTAGGTGGTAGTAGAATATCTATTAGAAGGAAGTCGATATCATTAAAGCAGGTTTTCCTTTTGAGTAAAGCGGAATTCTACTATGGCTTAAAACCAAACGAAAATCTTCTACCACCAAGCGGATTCTCATTGGTTATAGATTCTATTTTTTTCAGTGTAATGTAATATTTAATTAACATTTCGTAAAGGTTTCCTTGAAATATTTGTGCAAATATTACTGAAATATTTCAATAATCTTTCATGATAGATTTGTTTGATGGCGATAATGTTGCAATGAAAGATTTTAGAAATCTTTAATTGCAACTTTTAGAAATATTTTCTTGAAATATTTCAACAATATTCATTTGCAAGATTTTTGATTTCCAGTTCCACCGATAGGAGGACGCGCGTTGAATGCACGTTTTGTCCCCAAGCGGTTCCAACCACTCCTCCAGGAGACCTTAGTTAGTATATAAGGCAAAAGCCAGCTGCTTCGTGCAAAGACACGCAGTGCTTATCTTGTAACAATGTAAATGCGACTAATAAATAAATGGAAAACATGTGTGCGGATATGTATCAATGTATATGTATAATGAATTATAATATTATATAGTATCATGTAATAAAAATATGTTTCATAATTACAATTTATGTAAATGCGACTTTATAAGAAATGTGGATATGCAATTAATGTAGAAGTGTAATGCGTTATAATATTAAATAATGTTTCCTGAAATAAACTTTAAATCTTTCATAAACATTTCATGAAAGATTTATGTTGGTTTCCAAACGTTGCAATGCAATATTATATCAATATTTCTTTAATATTCATTAAAAATATTAACCGAAAATCTTGATGAAATCTTTCATAAATCTTTCAGAGAAATATTGATTTGCCATTGCACAGGCGAATATAGCGAACTTTCAACAATGTTTCAATAAAAAATTTGTGAAACATTTCAAATTTGGCTTGAAAATATTTCATAAATATTTTATGAAAGATTTATATGTCTGTTTAATTGTTGCTTTCAAATATCCCACATAGCACGAAAGATTCGGGAAGCTTCCATCGAAAGATTCGAGAAAGATTCCAATGTAAGCTCCTAGCAAGCTTCTCGGAAGCTAAATGAAAGTTTCGAGAAGCTTCCATTAGAATCTTTCATGTAAGCTTTACGGAAGGTTCAGGGAAGCTTACATGTAATATTCCGTGAGGGCTAAATGGAACATTACAAAATAGCTTCCAGTAAGCTTCCAAAAAGATTACATGCAATATTACAGAAACGTTATTTGGAAGATTGCAATATATCTTGCAGGAAGCTTCCAGTAATATTTTGTGGAAGATTCCATTTAAACTTCCTGCAGCTTTCAACGGAATGTTACAGGAAGAATATTTCAATGTTCACGGGAGGTTACCAGTAACTTGTCAGAAAGATTCCTTGTAAGCTTCCCGAAAGCTAAATAAAAGTTTCGGAAAGCTCCCATTGGAATCTTTCATATAAGCTTTACGGAAGGTTCAGGAAATGTAATATTCCACGAGGGCTTAATGTAACATTACAAAATAGCTTCCAGTAAGCTTCCAGAAAGATTACATGTAACATTACAGAAACGTTATTCGGAAGATTACATTATGTCTTGCAGGAAGCTTCCAGTAATATTTTGTGGAAGATTCCATTCAAACTTCCTGCAGCCTTCCACGGCATGTTACAAGAAAAATATTTCAATGTTTACAGAAGGTTACCAGTAACTTGTCAGGAAGATTCCCTGTGAGCTTCTCGAAAGCTAAATGAAAGTTTCAGGAAGCTTCCATTGGAATCTTTCATGTAAGCTTTACGGAAGGTTCAGAGAAGCTAACATGTAATATTTCATGAGGGCGAAATGAAACATTACAAAATAGCTTCCAGCAAGCTTCCAAAAAGATTACATGCAATATTACAGAAACGTTATTTGGAAGATTGCAATATATCTTGCAGGAAGCTTCCGGTAATATTTTGTGCAAGATTCCATTTAAACTTCCTGCAGCCTTCCGTGGAATTTTATAGGAAAAATATTTTATTGTTTACGAAAGGTTACCAGTAACTTATCAGGAAGATTTTCTGTAAGCTTTTCGGAAGCTAAATGAAAGTTTTGGGAAGCTTCCATTGGAATCTTTTATATAAGCTTTACGGAAGGTTCAGAGAAGCTAACATGTAATATTCCATGAGGGCTAAATGAAACATTACAAAATAGCTTCCAGTAAGCTTTCTGAAAGATTACATGCAATATTATAGAAACGTTATTCGGAAGATTATATTATATCTTGCGGGAAGCTTCCGGTAATATTTTGTGCAAGATTCCATTCAAACTTTCTGCAGCCTTCCGTGGAATGTTATAGGAAAAATATTTTATTGTTTACGAAAGGTTACCAGTAACTTATCAGGAAGATTTCCTGTAAGCTTTTCGGAAGCTAAATAAAAGTTTCAGGAAGATTTCATTGGAATCTTTTATGTAAGCCTTACGGAAGGTTCAAGGAAGCTTACATGTAATATTCCATGAGGGCCAAATGGAATATTACAAGATAGCTTCCAGTAAGCTTCCGAAAAGTTATATCCGAATGTTATTTGGAAGTTTACTTTGCATGTTGAAGGAAGCTTGTAGTAACATTTTGCGGAAAATTCTATTCAAACTTTTTGCAGCCTTTCACAGAATATTACAGGAAGGATATATTAATGTTCACGGAAAGTTATTGCAAAGTTTCAGAAAAAAAATACATTAGTTTGTAGTAAATATCATGAAAATTATTCAGTTGAATTCTTAAATAAATCTATTCCTTTGTTCATAGGAATTTTGTATTCCTGGTACAAAATCGAATAACTTTTATATATATCATTGGACTTCAACATTTTATTTAACATTTCAAATAAATGAATTTATTTGAAAAATTCATAGAATAATCTTCATGGTACATACTATAAGCTAATGCATTTTTTTTCTAAAATTTTACAATCAAATGAAAATTTAGGCAATATTTATGAGTACAGGTGTAGTGTCTGCCTTACATTAATTTAATTTTATAGATCAAAAATATTGTCTTTTTTTCTATTAGATTAATGTCTTATATTCTTTTTAATTTACAAAATTTATGGTAGATTATTTCAATATAAAGTAAAACATATTACATTTTGAATGATTAAAAATTTTTTATAATTGTGTAGAACTTTCGATAAAGAATTATTATTATTATTGATTTTATTTTATAAGAAAGAACACAAACAAATGTTTTTTTTAAAGAGAAAGTCGTTAATTTAATAGAATTTTATAAATTAAATAAATTAATTACAAAGTCTAAATATCTTTACAATGATTTGAATACATGACTTTTATCAAATAAAAGATTTTTCCTCAGAAAGCATATTTTGTGTTCTTTTACTAACAAAAAATTAATAGTAATAAAAAATTTTTACCCAAAGTTACATAATTATGAAAATTAATTCATTCAATTTGTAATCTGCTTTTTCCGTATTTATATAATAATTCCCCATTAATTTTTTAAATTAAAAATATAGTCTTTTTTGTTAAATTAATGTATAAAGATATTCTTTTTAATATTAAAAATTAATATCGGATTATTATATGAATACGAATAAAACAGATTACAAATTAAATGATTAAAAGTTTCTATAATTGTATAACTTTGGATAAAAAATTTCTTTTGATATTAATTTAAGATAATAAATAAGCACACAAAACATTTCGTTGCTTTTTTAAAGAAAAGTCTTTAATTGAATAAAGTTTTAAGAAAGAGTATTGTATTATTTATTCAAGTTTTTTTAAATAAATTTATTTTAAGAGTCCGCTGTATCTCTGTCCTTTTCTAATTAAAAAATTGACTTTTTCCCAAAATTAGCAACAAGAGGCAAAAATAAAGAGATGGTTTCGATGTGTTTAATAAAATGTAATATTTTCTTTGATTAGTATGAATTCATTTTATTGCTTCGTTTTTAAGAAAAGTTGGAATAACTTAAAAAATTAGAAATTAGTGTCAAATAATGGGATTTTCAAGTTATTCCAACTTTTCTTGAAAATAAAGCGGTGGAATTAAATTATTCTTATCAGAGAAAATATTGCTTTCTATTACGCGAATCGAAACCATCTCTTTATTTCTGCCAGAAGCTATTAGTTTTTATAAAAAATAAATTTGTGTCGGTATACAGCTGACTCTTAAAATCTATATAAAATGAATTTTTCGACTTCAGATAGCATGAAAATGTTTGTGTGTGAATAATACGTAGGTACATGTACATATACATTTATCTGTACACATAAAAAATATTTAAATTAAAAAAAATAGTGAAATATATACATGTGCAACATAATTTATAAAAAAAAAAAATTATGTTTAGTCGGGAATGGAACTACCGACAGATATCATACAAGTCCGTCACCTTCGATTCGCAGTTACGCCTACAGGGGGATACGCGTTAAATGGGCGTTTTGTCCCTAAGTGGTGAGATGATACCACACTTACTATATAAGTCGAACGTTGGCGGTCTTCAGTATGTACCCACAGCCCCTGTCCTAAAAATGTAAATGCGTCTTTATAATTATACGTAAATCCTAATATATGTGAATATGTATTAAAGTATAAATATGATATAATAGTATATAAAATAGAATGTTATAAGTAAATATGTGTTTTGCACAGCAAATATTTATAAAATATAAAATGAAAAATAGAATGTTGAACAGAATCGTAACACAATACCTTTCGAACGGTAAAAAAGGATAAAATTAATCAAATCATATTTGAATTGTTGACTTCCCCAAAGCCTCCGGAAACCTTACACTGGAATCATCCTGGAAGCTTCTAGCATTTTTTTTATGGAAGCTTCCATGAAGTATTTTTAGAACCTTACGGCAATCTTCCTTGAAAGCTTCTTGTAAGATTTAAAAGGCCTTTATACTAGCTTCCATGGAAGCTCACTGATTTCTTCCATGGAAACTTCCTGGAATCTTCCATTGAATCTTTCTGAAATAAAAGTGCGCGGGACATTTGACGCTTCCAGGAAGCTTTAATTGAAGCTTTCACGGAAGCTTGCATGTAAGCTTTTTGCATTATTCCGTGGAAGCTTCCATGAAGTACTGTTGGAATCTTGCGGCAATTTTCCTTGAAAGCTTCTTGTAAGATTCAAAAGGCTTTTATACTAGCTTCCATTGAAGCTTACTGATTTCTTCCACGAAAACTTCCTGGAATCTTCCATTGAATCTTTCTGAAAAAAAAGTGCGCGGGACATTTTACGCTTCCAGGAAGCTTTAATTTAAGCTTTCACAAAAGCTTGCATGTAAGCTTTTTGCATTATTCCGTGGAAGCTTCCATGAAGTACTTTTGGAACCTTGCGTCAATCTTCCTTGGAAACTTCTTGTAAGATTCAAAAAGACCTTTATGCTAGCTTCCATGGACTTACCATGCTAGCTTACTGATTTCTTCCACGGAAGCTTCCTGGAAGCTTCCATTGAATCTTTCTGAATGAAAAGTGCGCGGGACATTTTATGCTTCCAGGAAGCTTACATGGAAGCTTCCGGGAAGTTTCCGAATCTTTTATGGAAGCTTCCTGGAAGCTTCAGTGCTATGTGGGATATAATAAATAATTAAGAAATATTTCTTTGAAATATTTTCAAGTATATAGTTGAAATCTTTCATAAACATTTCATGAAAGATTTATGTTGTTTTCCAAACGTTGCAATACAATATTATATCAATATTTCTTTAATATTCATTAAAAATATTAACCAAAAATCTTGATGAAATCTTTTATAAATCTTTCAGAGAAATATTGATTTGCCATTGCACAGGCGGACATAGCGAACTTTCAACAATGTTTCAATGAAAAATTTGTGAAATATTTCAAATTTGGCTTGAAAATATTTCATAAATATTTTATGAAAGATTTATATGTTTGTTTAATTGTTGCTTTCAAATATATAATAAATAATTAAGAAATATTTCTTTGAAATATTTTCAAGTATATAGTTGAAATCTTTCATAAACATTTCATGAAAGATTTGTGTTGTTTTCTAAATATTGCAATGAATTATTATATCAATATTTCTTAAATATTTCTTAGAAATATTTATGAAAATCTTGCTAAAATCTTTCATAAATCTTTCAAAGAAATATTTATTGGTCATTGCACATGCGGACATAGCGAACTTTCAATAACATTTCAATGAAACATTTATGAAATATTTCAAATCTTGTTTGCAAATATTTCATAAATATTTCATAAATATTTTATGCTATGTGGAGTGTGATTTTTTTCATGTTTTTCATTTTGCTATAACTTTTGAACGGGTTGAGCTTTTTGAACAAGATTTTTTAAAGAAATCTTCAAAAAATTGAATAAAATAGCTCATTTTGGAATGATCGAGCGTTTGACTGAATTCTCGCGGCTTTTTTCATAATTTTATGTATAAAAACATATCTTCAAGTTACAACAAGATCCGTGACCTAAACATAGGAATCTCTTGTAGTCAGTGCTAGAAGTATTTTACTTATTACAACTAAAAAAAATAATAGGGATGGGGTTTAAATAATTGAGTAAAAAAATTAAAAAAACAACGTAACTTTTGTTCAGTCCTTATAGTACTGTCGCTTTTTATGAAGATACTATCACGACTTATTTAGTTTTAAAAAAGTAAATCCCAAAAGTAAAACTTCACAGTTATAGCCTTTTTCTTGTAGTTTAATATATAATTAAAAAATATTTAGATTCTCGATACAAAAACGAATAAATTCAGATAAAATTTTAAATAATTCATTCGTCTCGTGTCTAGAAGTGCTTAATCCACGTACGCGTGGTATGTGATAACGTCTCATTAAAAAGATTTAAAAGAAGCAGAATTTGTAAATAAGTGAGTCATAGCAATATGCGTATTTTCATACGTTAAAACGATATCGAAGTTGCCAATTCTCCTGTAGTGTACATAAAATAGATACCAATATTGAAGGGGAAGGCAAAATTTAAAATTTTCGTTCTATTAACTTTAATATAAATTTTTACATTCGATACATAATCAATAACCGATCAATTATAATTATAAACAAAATATTATCAAAATAAACATCCTAATTCGACTGAAACCATTAGATGCCCCTTCTTTATACGTTATCCATGGTTAGAGCCACCTTAACACACTTGAAAGAACTTGATGAAAATGAACAAAAAGTTTATTTTTTTTTAACATATACTAGCCAAAATATTTATCTCACAGAGAGAGCTTTAAAGCTCCAGAAAACGAATTCAGCTGAAATTTCAAGATATATGTGGGAAGATCTATTTTGCCACGAGTAAGGTATAGAATTTTTCCCAATAAGGCGGGCGGAATCCGAATACATAACTATTTTGCGCACTGGTGAAGGAATGTGGTATTTTGTTCGTGCAAAACAACTGCCAAAAATCTCACTGCGTTGGGATAAATAATATATTGTTTCAACCTCATGACCGCTTTATAAACTCGAAAAGCGGGACAAAAGAAAGTAATATTTTACGTCTAAAATTTAACGGGAGATAAGTTATTTTTTCCCGCTAAATGTCATTTCTCCCGTAAAATAAATACATAGATAAGTTAAGCTGGTTACAGCTCACTTGAGCCAGGACTGATACAAACTATAAGAAAAGAAGTGGAAGGGTAACTTATTTTAGCTCAGACAAGACAGAAACGGCATAAAAGAATAGGAGCTATTGTATTATACTTCAATATATTTAATCTCCAACAGAAATCTCTATAAATCTCCATAAATTTCCAGCAAAATTTAGCAAATTTGAATTCCATTTTTAAATATTTAAGAAAATTAAAAATATTTTTAGCACAAAGATTTACTCCGCATGAAGTGCAAAGACTATATTTTATTTTGAGAGGCAATATTTTTTTACGATTCCTAAATAGTACATTATGCAACTAGGGAGTAAAGTCCCATATTTCTCCCGAGGGGAGCAAATTCCCGAGGGGAAAATTAGACTTTACTCCTGAATTGCATAATGGACTTTATTCCTACCTCAACAATGGTCTAATATTAATAATTAATAAAAAAATTCAAATCCATTCAATTTTATAAGTTTTAAAATTAGCGGGAGAAACGGATCCATTTTCAAAATTCTAGAAGTTAGAAATTTTTTTCTTTCGGCCCGCTTTTCGAGTTAATATGATGGCTATTTCTGTTGAAGTAGGAATAAATATAATTTTATCACATTCAGGGCGTGAAATTCAATTTTCGATGTCTATTCTGAGAGGCTAAAATAGCTCTTTTTTACCCAAGAGAAAAAGGTGGTTTTCTCATCAGCGTGATAGATTTTTTCTCTGTTTCTAATAAGAAATTTACTTTTCGTGTCTTAGAGCTACACTGAATCGAGGATGAGTGGATGTATAAATTGAGTAATGGATACGTGGTTCAATGAGTTCATAGATGGATTAATGGGGCGATAAAATAACGGCTCAATGGTTCGATGGGCGAATCGATAAATATGACGATGGGTCGATGGACGGATAAATAATTATGTCGATGGGTCGATAAATAAATTTGTCGATGGGTTGATGGACTGATGGGTGGATAGATAAATTGGTCGATAGGTTGATGAACGGATGGTTCATTGCTTGATGGGTCTATGGATGAATTTATCGATGAATTGATGGACCGATGGACGGATGAATGAATTTATTGATGAGTGGATGAATAAATTTGTCAATGGATTCATGGACCGATGGGTGGATAGATGAATTTGTCGATGGGTTGATGGTTTCAGTGATCGATAGATTGATGGTTCGATGAGTTAATGGTTCAATGGATTAATGGTTCGATGGGTTGATGGTTCGATAAGTTGATGGTTTGATGAGTTGATGGTTCGATGGGTTAATCGTTCGATTGGTTAATCGTTCGATGAGTTGATGGTTCGATGGGTTGATGGTTACGATGGGTCAATGGATCCATGGGTATACAAGTCGTCAGGTTTGATGAGTTAATCTTTCGGTAAACTGATGGATTTGTCGGCACTTTCTTTAATTTAATTTTTTTTGTAATAGAATGATTTTTTACCATTTTATTAAAAGCGAACCCCCCTGCGAAGATTTTGACTTGAACCCCTTCTGCTCCCGGCTCAAGCTGTCTCTAACTTATGAAAATTCAATAGTCTTATTTTCACATTTTTTTAAAAATATATATTAATTTCGTTATACCTTTATGTTTTATCATAAAATATATATTCAGTGAGAATGAATATGAAAAAGTATTATGTTAACCGCGGAAGTAAAGGTATTTTCGCCCTCGTCTTTATTGTCGCTCTCGCTTCGTTTGACTTGACTCGGGCAAAAATCACCTATTTTACTCCCTTGGTTAACAATGTTCTATTTTTATTTGCATATTTTCACAAACAGAAATTTTTTACTCTGAATTATGAATTTAAAAAGAAAATAAAATATATTATAGATATTTATCATTAAATATTTTTAATTAGTAACTTCAGGAAATGAATGAAGTCTATATTTATATTTTTCATCTGTAGACTTAAATCAAAACATTAGTTTATTTATAATTTTCCTATTTATTTTTCTTGATTTGATAAAAAATTCTTATAATATCACACGATCAGGTGTAAAACTAGAAACATTTTGATGATTAAAGTCTCAAGGGGGCCAAATACTATTAGAAGCCGAAAAAAAACATGTATAATTTGATATAAATTGCTGATGTTTAAAAATAACTAATTTCATATAAATATACATTCAATTTCAAACATTTTTTGGTTTAAAACATTTTCTATATCTTGAGAATTGAAGTAGTGGTGCTCGTTGAAAGTCTGGAACAAAAAACCCTTTACCGCAAGGTTTCTTCATGAGTTTTCATTGGATTTACTTGAAATTTTAAAGAGATATTAAAAATTATAGTAGAATCCATATAAGTGTAAAACATTCAAGAAAAATTTAAATAATTTAAAAATTTTTGAAAAAAAACAATCTAAAAAAAATTTTTTTTATTAATTATTATAAATAATAAGTTAATAAATAAATAGAAATAAATTCATTCAAAATCTGCTCCACTTATATGGATTCTACTATAATTTTGAATATGTCCATAAAATTTCAAGTGAATCCAATGAAAACTCATGAAGAAACCTTGCGGTAAAGGGTTTTTTGTTCCAGACTTTCAACGAGCACCACTACTTCAATTCTCAAGATATAGAAAATGTTTTTAACCAAAAAGTGTTTGAAATTGAATGTATTTTTATATAAAATTAGTTATTTTTAAACATCAGCAATTTATATCAAATCATACATGTTTTTTTTCAGTTTCTAATAGTATCTGGCCCCCTTAACGGCATGTCGGAGCTGCAGCAATCGAGTTTTGCTTTTTTTATTTTATCGATATCTTTTTAAATTCTTAAATTAAACAAATATAATGACTTGTCCGCACTAAAGTTATATTAGTACAATAATTTTTGTTAAAATAAAAAATCATTTGGACTTGTTATTTTTTTATGAGCTTGGATTGGAAATTAGATATCAAACTCGACAAACCTAACCTTAAAATACGATATATTGAAAGTTTTTATTATAACTTTGTATGTATAATATTTTGGTGGTTTTCTTGAGTTGTCCGCACTAGAGTTTAACCTTACAAATTTTTTCTTTATAGCAAAAAAACTCAATTAAACGCATCGTTTATTCATAAGTTAAGATTGGAAATATTATTAGAAGGCGGACAGCTTCGTCATGCTCTTAAGAGATTTAGTATAAAAATAAAGAAATTAAAAAATGATAGGATTGATTGATATTTGAGTCAAAAATACGTAAACTAATAATATTTAGAGGTTCTGAGTACTTATTTAACTATATATTTAACTACTTTAAAGAACTTATTTAAAGTACTGCAATTTATTAATTTTATGACAAATGCAATATAATATTTTTGTGCTATACAAGTTTATTTCATAAAATAAATCTGGGCAGCTAAATCTTTGAATTTTAGATTATATTCTGGCTAAGCAAGTTTAAATTATAAATTATTGACTAAATTGCAAGTTTTATTCATAATTGCATAAAATACTTGCAGAAAAGATATCTCACAGCAAGTGAATTACTAATGTTGATGTGATCATTTATATGGAAAACTAAATTCATTGGATGCAAGTAACTAGATAAAATTTCTCTCAGTGAATAATTATGAATATAAAATTGAATAAAAATCCTAAATTTTTTGCGAATTGAAGAAAAAGATTCGATAATAAAGGAATAAACAATATAAAATTGAATTATCACTCCGACCCGCCATGAACTTACTTCAACGAATTCGTTAATACGAAGAAGATATTAGAAGAAAAGTCTACAAAGTTGATAATCAATATAACGATTTTTCCAAATATTGTATACAATGTATAAAATTATCTTGATTGTAATCTTTTCTAGCTGAAAGTTATAAAGAATATAATAGAAAAAATGAATTCCTTAATAAAAATCTATTTAAACTTAAATGTATTTATTATTGTATTTAATGTACAATAATCAAATAAGAAGGGTTAATTGGTTAATATAAATTAAATTTAAATATATTTATTATTCATAATTGAGCCAGTATGTGGCTTAGTCAGTAGAGCATTGGATTCGTAATCTCGAGGTTTCGAGTTCGAATCCCACTCTCGGCCAAATCATACACAAGTACCACTGTACGTTACATGTGCTTTGTTCACAAAAACATTTACGAGCTCCGTCGCTGATTATCACTAAAAATAGCATAAATATAGCAACGTTAAAAAAGATAAAAATTTAAATTTTTCATTTTTACTTTTACTTATTGGATAACCACATAAATAAAGTAGACTTTTGTCCGAAAAAACCTGCCAAAGTAAAAAAGTTAATAGCAAAAATATTGATAAAATATTATTTAACTTGTTTAAAGTAATATTAAATTATTATATTTATTATATTTGCTAATGGAATAAACATTTATTTTGTCATTGCAATATGGTATTTAATCTAACGTTTACATTAAAAAAAAATCGTAATTTTCGTTTTTATGTATAATTAGCTGTTGGATGATTGTTTATTGCAAGTATCGAACTATATTTTAAAATAATACATTTAGTTATTCAATTTTTTTTAAAACGTATCTATAAATATAAAAACTGTTTCTGTATTGAAATTTTAAAAAGCAAAAGGAAAAATACTTTTAATTGAGAGAATAAAATAAACAAGGTTTATACGACACTCTTAGAATGGAAGATATTTATCTCCCTAATCATTTTTACGAATGATTTTTTGATAATAAAAATGAACCCGTGTTTTTTTCTTTTCGTCGAACAAGTATCGTAGACAAGGGTAAAGACATTTTTTCAAAAATATGATGAATAAAAGCCTTTATAAGAACTCAAATAACCAATGAACTAGGACTCTTACAAAAACAGCATGAGACATAAAATGAAGCACGAATTATATGCTTTAATTTAAGTTTTACTAGATTAGACGTGTGCTACGCGCATGGAGAATATACATAACCTTTTAAAATATTATGATGAAGAAACAAAACAAAACGATACCATGACGACATTTACAACATATCACATTACGAATAAACTAAACCGAAATTTTTCAATCATTTTTAATTAGAGGGGATTGCATCAAATTTCATATGAGATCCTTTATGGGTTCTCATATGGGGTTTTAGCGCGGGATCCCATAAGAGGTTCACAAACTCAATTTATTTAAATATAATATGGGACCACATATGGGATCACACATGGGGTTCCATAAGAGGTCCATAAACTCAATTTTTAAATATTATATGGGACCACAGATGGGGTCCCATAAGAAATCCACAAACCCAATTCTAAATACAATATAGGACCACATATGGGATCCCATAAGAGGTTCACAAACTCAATTTTTCAAATATAATATGGGACCATATATGGGATCACATATGGGGTCCTATAAGAGGTCCACAAACTCAATTTTTAAATATAATATGGGACTACACATGGGTCCCATAAGAAATCCACAAACCCAATTCTAAATACAATATGGGACCACATACGGAATCACATATGGTATCCCACATTATATTTAGAATTGAGTTTATAGACCCGTTATGGGATCCTATATGCGATCCTATATTATAGTAAAAAAAAAAATTGAGTTTGTGGACCACATATGGAGCCCTATGTGAGATCCCGTTTATTTAAAATTAAGTTTTATCGACCTCATATGGGATCCCATATGCAATCCCATACACGGAAAACATTTCGCATGTACAGTGACGGTGACTAGGCTGTGCGGTAAGATGCCGGCACTAGATTTCAGGTGTCGAGATGGCGTTACAGTCAAGGCTATAGCAACGCGCACTTAACATATGTGGCTCAGCCTAGTCTTACACAGTAGCGCCCCTCGTGCATTTCGAGGCGAGCGTTGACATTCTACAGAGATAGTCACTGTAACGAAGTAACATCGGCACCATATTTTTAGGTGCCGATGCAGCAGACGCACGATGTCTTACAAGCACACTTCGTTTACGTGCCAAATGTTTTCCGTGTATGTGATCTCATATTATTTTCAGAATTAAGTTTATGGACCCCTTATGGGGCTATATGTGGGATCCCACATATTTAAAATTCAGTTTTATCGACCTCATATGGGATCTCATATGTAATCCCATATGTGATCCCATATTATATTTAGAATTGGGATCCCGCGCTAAAACCCCATATGGGAGCCCAAAAAGGATCCCATACGAAATCCCATAAGGGATCCCATGTAATTTTTTTCAGTAGGGTAGGCAATTAAAATATGCTGATGAAATAGCGTAAAAATGAATCATATTTTATATTCTAAAAATATTAAGTAAATATGTATTAAAAGTTTTTTCGATGCAACAAAGCTTAAATTTAACTTTGGGATAAGTTTCTGGGTGTCAAAATATGGAGAAACCAGAATTTCAGACTGTAATGCTCAATATTTCCCTAGTTATAGGCAATTAGAGAAAATCACTGAAAAAGTTACTAGATTTTCAAACGCTTATAGCTCTTTAGCATTCACAGCTTTAAGACCATTTTCGAATGAAAGCTGACCTCAAATCCTTTTGAAATAGTGCATATAGCATATAAAAATATTATTTTTTTCGAGAGTTATAGAGCTATGAAAATTGAAACAAATTCTAGCATTTATTATTAATTGATGTTATAAAAAAGAATTCTAGGTCCAATTTTCATAGCTCTATAACTCTAGAAAAAAAATAATATTTTTAGATGCTGTAAGCACTATTTCAAAAGGATTTGAGGTCAGCTTTCATTCGAAAACAGTTTTAAGCTTTTAACTATTAATGCTGAAGAGTTATAAGCATTTGAAAATCTAGTAACTTTTTCAGTGATTTTCTCTAATTGCCTATAACTAGGGAAATATTGAGTGTTGGGGTCTAAAATTCTGAGTTTCTCCATATTTTGACACCTAGAAACTTATCCTAAAGTTTGAGAAAAATCCGTGATCCGGAGGCCTAGGCCCCTCCTAGTTAGTTCTGTGGTTATTTAAGTTCTTATAAACAAGGCTCTTATTTACCATATTTTCGAAAAAATATATATCTTTATCTAGGGGATCTATTCGACAAAAAGAAAAAAAGGGTTCATTTTTTTTTATCAAAAAATCATATTTTGTAGTTTTAGCCGAATCCGTTTCCCGAGGCTAGGATGTTCTCCTTGTAAGATGTATGTTTTTACTTTGAAGGATCTTTGCATATCTCTTGTATTTTAAGAAGAGGCCGAACTATCTGTATTTGTCTAATAGTGTTTTTCATCATTTATGTAAACACCATTGGCTGTAACATGAAAAAAATGGTAGCCCCCGCTAGATACTAGTATATTGGTTAAATTTTATAATAAGAACAAAATAATTTAATCATGTAGTTTTTGAATAACATGAGACCTACCAAAAAAGAAAGGTTATATTTTAGATTTTCAGTAGGATTCATACTATTCAAAAACAGCGTGATAAAATTATTTTATTCTCATTATAAAATTTATCTATTATACTAGTATTTATCGGGGGCTACCATTTTTTTGTGTTACAACCAATGGTGTTTATATAAATGATAAAAATCACTATTAAACAAGGACAGATAGTTCGGTCTGCTCTTAACTATTTATTATAGAATTTAAACTAGAATTTGTTATCTTTTTAATTATTAGAATATATTTTTTAATTAAGGCTGATTCCATTTCAAATCGAACAGTCAGTATACACTCAAGTCACCAATTACTGCGCTAATGGAGTATGTTATTCTACCCTAAAAATAAGGGTATACGTATTTTTTTATTTTGCTGAAATATCAAAATTGCATCAGATATGCACTTTTGAAAATTGCATACAAAAACTAAATGTTAAAACTGAAAATGTTGAGAATAACTTTAGAGAGCTATCGTTTTACCAATTTCCAATGAATTTTGATAAACCTTTTTTTATTTTATTTCGTTTTGAGCCCTCTTCAACTCCGTGCAAGAAATTTAAAAAAAACTAAAAATGACTGAGATATATGCATTTTACCAAAAATGCACTTTTATGCACATGCATTTTTCTCGAAAAGGACATTTTTTTTTTTGTTGAAATTTTTTTGCTGATAGAGGACCAAAATACCTATCTAATAGTACTTGTTTGATCCCGGCTTTTTTGGTTTGGAGCGAGAAAAAAATTCACAAATTTTGTTGGTGAAAAATGCTTGTATATACGTTCGGAAGTCTTAAGCAGTCTGCATTCAAACACTGTCGTATGCTTGGCTCATCATTTGTTTACATTTGTATGCATGTATATAGCATCAATAGTGATATATATATATATATATATATATGTAAATTCGTAATATAAAAATAAATATTTAAACATGAAAAAAAAGAATTCTATTCGTGTATATCTATATTATATATGTTTCGATGTACAAACAATAGGAGGCTAACTCATGGACAAATACATCG
Source organism: Anastatus disparis (assembly GCA_017163975.1). Classification (NCBI taxonomy): domain Eukaryota; kingdom Metazoa; phylum Arthropoda; class Insecta; order Hymenoptera; family Eupelmidae; genus Anastatus; species Anastatus disparis. Next base: position 272,128 of record JAFFSR010000366.1, on the reverse strand, counting down.
CGTAACCAAAATAGCATATTAGAACTGTTATATAGAAGCTAGTTATTTTTACGGCTGCTTTGAAAGGTGCTTCTCGGGCTTGTGAAAAATTCAACAAAATTGTGAAATAACAATGTCCGAAATTTACTCTTCTAAAAGAATTTCATGTCCCGATTTTTTTCAAATGCATAAAAAGGTAGTTTATATGAGCAGTAATTCACGTTTTAGACCGTTGGAAGATTTAGCCATTAATTTGGCACAGCTTCATCCAGATTTAAATATATTGCCATCTACTAATGTATGTAAAAATTGCCATAAACGCATATCAAAAATGATTTTAAGTGATCTTGAGTCTATATCTGAAAATGAAATCACTGAACTTTTTAGCGGAAGAGATGATGATTTTATTCCGAAGACACCCGAACGAATAGAGGAATTAAACGAGAGTATTAATTCAGTTTTACCTGAATGCATCTCACCCCTAAAAAGAAAAACTGCAATACCTGAAAATTTTAGAGGAAATTACGTATCTAAAAAGAAAAAATCCTTAATTTCAGCTTTTTCTGCTACTGTTGGAAGTAAATTAGAAGATGCGTATGGCATTTCAGTTGAATCAATAGAATCGGACGAAAATTCCACTGAAAACTATTGGAATGAATTTTTAGAAAATTTTAAATTGGCTTTAGAAAAATGCTCTTCTATTTCGGAGAAAATAAAACTTCTAACTCTACTACCTTCAAAATTAAGCAAAATAAAAGTTTGCTCACTATTCCTGAATATAAGCGAGTATATGATAAATAAATCAAGAAATCTCGTGAAAAATAAAGGAGTTTATTCGGAGCCAGATTTATATACTGGTCATCCTATTGATGAAAGCACAAAAAATATCGTTATGGAATATTTTCATGAAGAATCGATACAAAATGCTGACGATTTTATAAATTGGGTTCAAAGTTACACCAATGCAATAAAAATCATTTTACTACCAATAAATAAGATTGAAAGATTTAGAAAAAAGAAAAATATTGAATGGAGTGGGGTTTCTAAATATAATGGAATTCAAAAAAGTCATATGTGGTTAAAAAAACTTGGGGAATTAAAATCACATATATTTATTGGGAGGACAGCTATACATGCACTAAATGAAATGAAAAACAAGAAAAAAAAGCCAAGCGTCGTGAGACTACATTTAAAACTAAAAATAATAAGCGCAAAAATAAAAAAAAAATAATTATCTATAATTATTTTTTTGACGCATCCCAACAGTGAGAGGCAAGGGGAACTCACTCTAAAAAGCACCCTGAAGGGAACAGAATCCTTCTACGTCCACGTCGTTGTTCCTGGATAATGCTAAACGAAGGATAATATTTAAATGTCGACTGCTTAAGACTTCCGAACGTATATACAAGCATTTTTCACCAACAAAATTTGTGAATTTTTTTCTCGCTCCAAACCAAAAAAGCCGGGATCAAACAAGTACTATTAGATAGGTATTTTGGTCCTCTATCAGCAAAAAAAATTTCAGCAAAAAAAAAAATGGCCTTTTCGAGAAAAATGCATGTGCATAAAAAGTGCATTTTTGGTAAAATGCATATATCTCAGTCATTTTTTAGTTTTTTTTTAAATTTCTTGCACGGAGTTGAAGAGGGCTCAAAACGAAATAAAATAAAAAAAGGTTTATCAAAATTCATTGGAAATTGGTAAAACGATAGCTCTCTAAAGTTATTCTCAACATTTTCAGTTTTAACATTTAGTTTTTGTATGCAATTTTCAAAAGTGCATATCTGATGCAATTTTGATATTTCAGCAAAATAAAAAAATACGTATACCCTTATTTTTAGGGTAGAATAACATACTCCATTAGCGCAGTAATTGGTGACTTGAGTGTATACTGACTGTTCGATTTGAAATGGAATCAGCCTTAATTTTAATTGTAGAAAAATATGTTTATTTCCACCTCAACAGAAATAGCTACTTTGTTAACTCGAAAAGCTAGCCGAAAGAAAGCCATATCTCACGTCTACAATTTTGCGGGGAATAAGTACTTTTCTCCCGCAAATTTAAAGGGAAATAAGTTCTTTTCCTCCCGCTCAATTCCACTTCTCCCGCAAAATAAAAAATATATAAAAATTTAATATATTATTGAACATTTGTAGAAAAAAATTTAATTTCAATTTTTTCTAAATAAGCCCGCTTTTTAAGTAAAAAAGTGACCACAGTTGAGGTGGGAATAAAATACCTCATGCAACTCAGGAGCAAAGCCTATTTCTCTCTCAGGTATTTGTTATCCTCGTTTCGCTTCGCTCACTAGCAAATCTACCTTGGGGAGAAATATTCGATTTTACTCTCTAGTTGCATAATGTACTATTTTTCTCACAATGTAAAGAAAATATCACTTATATATACTTTTGTATAAAACAAAAGAAAATAAAATAGTACATTCAGACGTAAGATATAACTTTCTTTTGGCCCGCTTTTCGGGTTAACAAAGTGGCTGTTTCTGTTGAGGTGGGAATAAAATCAATAAAGCATTAATAGCACTTTTTTCATGTAATTTTTACTTTAAAAAATTTAAATATTCATAAACGAAAACAAAAATGTATTTCGAATTATTTGGATCTAGTCAAAATAATCTCAAATAATTGATGCAACATGGCACATAGTTTGATTAATGTGCGCAACAAAATACAACCATGTTATTGCCAAATCTTCATGTAAACATTAGTTTTGAAAAATTACACGTATAAAATAAGTTTTAATAACAGTTTTATCATTTTTCATACGCACTAATTTTTCATAAAGAACTTAAAGTAATAATTAAGTACGAAGATAATTACTAGATGTTCAAAAATAATATAATATTTTTTCATTTATTTATTTTGTATACCATGCCCTGTTTAAGGATATTATCGACAAAATTTTTTTATTTTTTTAATTCTTGAATTTACACCATGTTTTTAAAAATTTTAACTCTTTAAAGTTTTTTATAAGATTTTAGCTAGTTTTTAATTTTATTCGATCTATTTAAAATTGAAAATAATATTACTAAAAACATTAAACAAAACTGAATAGAATTTTAATTTTATTTACTTTGAAATATACTTGATTTATCAAGTTTTAAAAAAGGCCTTTTTAACAAATTAAAGAATAAGACACGCATGATTAAATGAAGTAGATAAATAATTCATACACTATATTTAAAAATAAGATAATTTTGAAAATTTCGAAAAAAATGTTCACAATAATTTAAAATATGTAATAAGTAAAAAATAATGACGCATTGTCACGGTATTTTACCGTGTTTGAATCTTGCGCGCTTAGGTATTAAAATAGGATAAACGCTCGGTCATGTATCTCGTCTTAGACGAGTAAAGAAGTGCGTATCTTGACGACCGGCACGCGAGAGGGAAGCTCGCCGGCCGTGAGGCGCTTTAGAGAGTTTTCGGCTACCGTTGCGTTAGCACGAAACCTAAGCCGCGCTGTGCTCATTTAGAGATTTCGCCACGTGGTTTTATAATACGTTGGACTAAGTTCGCAATTGATAGCGCGTAACGTTGTCTTAGATAAAAGTCGTTAGTTTATTTCGACTAGCGTATCGTATTATATTGGCTAGTTGCAACTCTCAGTAATTCTTTCTGTAGAGTTTCGCTCGACCGCTTTTCGCGCGTCTTAGCGGTCAGCCATTGAGTGCCAGCAAATACGTTGATCGACGTGTATAGGATTCCACCGATCTACGACAAGGCAACCACGTTGGCAGAGCTCAGCGGCATTTAAGGTTTGGGAAGAAATGTCTTCCACTGACCTACTATAGAGCATCTACGTATTGGTTACGTACAGGGGAAAAGCTACGGTAACGAGCGAGCGGCGTCTACGTGCACGTAGGTAATTAGTGTAAGCTGGCCAGCGCCACTATACTAATAGATTTATTAAGTATAAATATACAGTGCGATACCCAGGTGTCTCTTCCTCGGGAGTTACTTATTCGGGTAAATTGTATCATCGGTTATATAACCGATCAGCGTCATAGGCGAGTTCGGTTTAGTTCGCGACGCGCCCTTCCCTTTGCTCACTCTCTCATTAGATGCGTACATTATTTTCACATATTATATTATTTCATTTTCGTTTAATTCATATTCATCTTAATATTTATATTTTTCTTATAATAAATAAATCTTGTTTTCTATTAAATCGTGCTTCATATTAATTTATACTTCCTGACTATATATAACATAAGATATATTTCCCGTTGCTTACTCCGACGCCTCCGCGGTTCTTGTGAGCAGTTGTAAATTAATTAGTTATGTAATATCATATAATTTAATATAACGTATTTTGGAACCTGCCTCACGAAGAAAAACAGCGCTACCGGCAACGCGTCTCTCGATCAGGTGAGAGAGAGAGAGAGACGCAGTGTGTGCAGCAAGCGACAAGTATATCACATAAGATTTTGTCGTTTATCAATAGGATTGATTAGCTAGCACAATCGGAGTTCGCTGTGTAATATTTAGTAAAATTTCTTATAGTTTCAGCAACTCCGCATATATTAAAAATTTATAGACTTAGTTATAATTCATATTTAATTAAAAGCTAATTCTTTTTTTTGTAACGGGCAAAATAACCGTTACAAGTATATATATAATACACAAACAAGTAAATATGATATACAGCACGTGCAAACATGTGTATTTTATATTTATTACACCACAGTAGGATTGAATATTTGTTTATGTTTAAGAGGAAGTCACGTATCTCTGTCCTTTTCTAATCAAAAAATTGAGTTTTTTACAGAAACTAATAACTTTAGCAAAAAATGAAGAGAAAGCCGCATCTCGTATAAAAAAAAGTAATATTTTCTTTAATAAGAGAAAATTAATTTTATTGCTTCGTTTTCAAGAAAACCTTGAAAAACTTAAATCATAGAGGTTAGGGTGGACAATTTGGTTTTTCAAGGTTTTCTTGAGAACAAAGCAATAAAATTAATTTTTTCTTATCAAAGAAAACATTGCTTTTTTCGATACAAGGTGCGGCTTTCTCTTCATTTTTTGCTAAAGTTATTAGTTTTTATGAAAAAATCATTTCTTTGATTAGAAAAGGACAGAGATACGCGACCTCCTCTTAAAGCTATTATTACGACGTGAACATAACAAATAAACTAAATGATTTTTTATTTTTAAAAAATACATATTAATATTAATTTAAATAAATAATAAAACTTCAATTTATTATTACTTTAACTTTTTATCTTACGGAGTCATCTAATAGTCCACAGTACAGAACCCTTTTTAAAAAATGATTACCACATACTTAGAACTTTGTAAGCGGCTTCATTTTGTCGAGTCCACCAAACTTTTCATCTACGAAAACTCTCAAAACCGCTGCGTTTTTTAATATTTAATTATTAAACATGTCAATTTGACGATGTATTGTTATGCAATAACCACATACTTTTTTTTACATGGAACTAAAAGATATTTTTATAACAAAAATCAAATAATGTATGGCCGACAAAAATAAAAAAAATAAAATGAGTCTACCATTTGAATTATGTCGATAGGACAGGGTTATGTTATGCGATGACCACATAGCCAATTTTTATAGGATTACTTGATAATTAATTATGAAACCATAAGATCATAATGTCCGACAAATTTTCTGCAGATTTTTTTCAGTCCGACAATCGGAACATGTCATTGTTACGTGGTATGGTTTTGTGATTACCACATGTCCAATCTGGGATTTTTTCTGTTTTAAATAAAATGTAGAGTACACTAGAATATGCGGCCGACAAAATTGCTACCGAAATCTAATGGAAATCACAAGAAAATTAATTGAAAATAAGTAGTAGTACCCTGTAGAACTCAACTGTCTTAGGATAATTATTTTATGTCTAAATTATTCTAAATAAGACATAAATATATTAAATTTGAAAAACTTATTTAACAAAAATTTATAAATAGCAATAAAAATAAATAACTTATATATGAGAAAAATGAGCAAAACTTTTAATTTTATGAATAAATCAAAAATGATTTTTTTTCTTAAAGCATGTTGTTAATTAATGTTTTATTTAATATCATTAACACTATTAAATTTTACATAATATTATTAATTTTAAATTATTATCATTTCTTATTTCTTTTACTGTATTCGTTTGCTAAAATTCGTTTACTAAATTGCAGTATGTCTTTTACAATATTATAATTTGAGATTTTCAAGCATTCCCACATTATATTAACGGCATGTCGGAGCTGCAGCAATTGAGTTTTGCTTTTTTTATTTCATCAATATCTTTTTAAATTCATAAATTAAACAAATATAATGACTTGTCCGCACTAAAGCTATATTAGTACAATAATTTTTGTTAAAATAAAAAATCATTTGGACTTGTTATTTTTTTATGAGCTTTGATTGGAAATTAGATATTAAACTCGACAAACCTAACCTTAAAATACGATACATTGAAAGTTTTTATTATAACTTTGTATGTATAATATTTTGGTGGATTTCTTGGGTTGTCCGCACTAGAGTTTAATCTTACAAATTTTTTCTTTGTAGTAAAAAAACTCGATTAAACGCATCGTTTATTCATAAGTTAGGATTGGAAATATTATTAGAAGGCAGACAGCTTCGTAAGGGAGTATCCTCGATACGAAGTTAGTCAGTTAAGAAAACAGTAGAACTTATCATTGACAGTTATGGATTTGGCAACGTCCCTAAAACTCTAGAATTAAATATTGTTTTATAAAATTTATATTATAATAAATATATCAATATATTATTGAATCATAAAAAAGGATATAAAAGTATTTTAGAATTTTCCCAGAATTTTTTTATGATTTTTTCTCAGGAAAAAAAATTTATAGAACTTTTAGGACTCATAATATTCACGGTGTATCAAAATTTTACATTATCCACGGAAGGTGAAATACATTATGTAACTATTGTAACAAATGCACGACACTGACACATTACTATTTATTCTCACGATAACGAAAAAATTCTTATACTTTCAATAGTTTAATAATTAATTTTAAAATGATTGTGAAAGTTATATCTATTAAAAAAACTTTTCTTATTAGAGTTTATATAAACATTTGAATTAAAAATTAATTAAAATTTAGACCTTTGGCAGGACAAACATACTGAAGACCTCCGTTGCTAATTAGTATTGCAATGATTGCATAAATACAGCGACGTTAGATAAAAAATAAAAAAATATATACAATAATAAACTTATTATGACTTACATTTTTGCGTATTAATTTTTGAGGATAATGTTTTTTTATTCAAACTTTTTTCTTATTGAAAACGATGCACTGTGGTATTCGGGATTCGCGCCTTACCAAAGTTCGTAAAGAAAACGCAACGTTGCCATGTGTCAAAATGATTACCGTTAATTGTAAGGTTACAAGAGAAAATAATTTTTTGCTCTTCTTACAGACTCTGAATGATACTTTTTAAAAATGATATAGGTCCGGAATAAATTTCTACATATTATAGAATTTTTTCAGAATTTTTTAATTTTGCATAATTACAAAAGAAGGCAAAATGTGTATCCCCCCATAAGATCACATGTTATTTTCAAACTGCAATTTCTCATGTTTGAAGCTCTGAAGGGTCACGAAATTTTAACCATAGCTTTATTACACCTAAATACGCCTGTATGTCAATTATCAAAAGATTCTCAATTTAAATTCTATTACCGAGGGTACTCCCTTAACAATGTGTCAAAAAAAAACTTAATTTTTTTATAAATTCTTTTAAAAAATTATGTATTTAAAAGTTTAATTATTAAATACTTAAATATAAACAATGAATTAATATTTCTAATAATAATAACGATTCTTTAATTGATAAGTAAACACTAAAATCTAAGTTTCATATAAAGAAATATTTTAGTGGTATGTATAGAATTATTTATCAGTCTAATACCCTAGTAGAAATTAAAACGATCTTTTTACCATTTTATGCCTATTGCTTTGAAATGGAGAGTTGAAAATGGGAATTTTTATGGCTATTTCTTTAACCAATATAAAATGTTTTTCTACCTATGTAATGCTGATAAAATAATAACATTTTATGCTTATTTTCGAGGATTAAAATGTGTTCTTAGAAAAATATTCATAATTAAATCTTTATAAAGAAAGAATTCATGCTGTATATTTTAGCGATAAAATGTTAAATTATAAAAAATGGAAAAATATCGATTTAATAGACAATTAAAAAAAAAAGTTGAATAAAAATTGAAAAAAAAATGATTTTAAATTAACATGAATTATTTTTAGCACTGCAAATTTACTTTTTTACAAAGAATAAAATTTTTAGAAATTTCATTTTTTATTTTAACCTATTGAGTCCGAGACCCCTTTCCCAGTTAAAAAGTAAATATTTTTTCATATGTCTGACTTATTTAGAGTTCCTCTAGGTGCGCTTCGGAAGTTTAAGAAACCTAAAGCATCCATAAGCCCATTTTCTGTAATGTGTCGTATACGACACATAAGGGATTAACGATTTATTTTATTAAGAATTTTATTATCTATAACGAATAACAAATAGTTAATAATAAATAATTAATTTCATGTCATTGTCTACGCATGTACCGCGTTCAACACATACCTACTCTCTAAATGCCCCATTAAGGGGACCAGGTACTATTAAAACTTGAAAAATTTGAATATGAATAAGTAAAAATTTATTGCTTTTATCCAAAAGGAAAAACTTTTTTGAAAAAATATTTATTTTTCAGAAGACTTTTTATTTCTGAAACTTTTATCTATCTTAAAAATTCAAGTGATGGTCTCCGTTCACATTCTGGTACTAAAAACAGATTGGTCGCAAAGTTTTTTCATGAGTTTTCATCAGATCTTTATGAAATTTGGTGGAGATTTTAAAAATTATATTAGAATTAATGAGCATAGCAAATTATAATTAGAATCAATGAGCATAGCAAATTATAAATATATATATATGCTAATTTGTGTATTAACTGTACTGCGGACTAAATGATATCAGGCGTAAGCCAATAATTAATTTTTGTAAGGATAAAATAATAAATTTAGAAAAAAATATAGTTTTGCATTATAAATGTTAATTTTAAAATAATAATTATAAATTATAGAAATTTTCTATTATTAAATATTGTTGTAAGGATATATTACTTCAGCAATCACGAAATTTATTAAATATTAAAATTTCTAACTTTTCTCAATAAAACAATAAGTAATCTTTAACAAAATAATACTTTTAAAAAAATTTTATTATGTTCATGTTTATTCTGATAATAATATTAGCCAAGTTAAAAATTCACTATTTAAACTTTTTACGTTTTGCTTACTTTGTTTTGATGCCATTAATATATATTAATTCTATATAGAAATTTTCAAGGTTAACTCTTAGCATATCGATGAAATCAAATCGCAAATTTTATATAATTAAAAATTAAACGATCGTCATAAAGCATAAAGATAATGAAGAATAATTATTTTTATTATAATGAAGATTTAAAAAATGAATAACAAATTAAGTGTAAAATTCACAATTTTCGAAATATCTATTTCCATTACGGTTGGTATTGCTTGTGATACTGCTATTTTCTATACCATAATCATAATGGAAATCATAATGATAAAGATGATCATCGTGATGAGCATCGTTAAACTTGGTATGATAATGCTGTTGGTGAAATTATTACGCGTTTTTATTTTACGATCCACCGCACCGTGTATGGTAAATATTTTATTTCAAAATATTCGCTTGAAACAACTCTTATCGAACGTTAAAGGCGCACAAGACACTGAAATTTTATTTTGCTTCTGTTATTGAAAGCTGAGTATAAAATTTTGCACGCTTTTATTTACGGGATCAGTTCATGTCAGAGACTATAGTCTCGGATAGACTATAGTTGGCGGATTGCGGAAAGAGTCAAACGAAATAGAAAAAATAGTCTATTACATTACAAGAAACAAATGTTCAGAGACAAATGTTACATTCAAGAAACAAAAGGACGGAATCAACAAGATTCGACTCGTGTAATGTATACTCTTTTTCATACTAGCCTGCCAAAAATTGTTATATTATTAACATAACAAGCTAAACGCGAAGGGCTAATGCGAGTGACGAAACGTTGACGGATATTAAAAAGCCCAAAGCAAAGAAAACGAACGAACGATAAAACGTGTGCACGCGCACTTATACGACAGCATGCTATATACCTTACTATGTCGTGACCACGCATTCCTTCTCTCTCTCTCTCTCTTTCTCACTTCTTAACTCGTTGTCCGCTGCGAGTTGTTGTGATAGATATAAATGTCGGAACGTGTATAGTTGATGCGAAAGAGAAAAACTGTTCACTCTATTCTTACTTTTAAGTCTGTCTTTCTTTTTCGCATTGACTGCGTTCTCCTACGCGCTCACTCATACTCACTGTATATGACACTCGAAAACTCGCGGACAGACTTTGATTTTCTTCCATCCCTGTGTGCGCGCCATCTAGTTACCCGGTAAGGAAATCGGCGTTTCGGCAAAGGCACGCAGGGACGAAGATTGCATTTTCGGCAAAGATGTTATGAAAAAAGGATTGAAAGGATGGTTAGAAATAAAATGAGTGACCAATAGATATATTTATCAAATATACATTTAATAGTTTAAAAATAGAAATTTGTAGTATTCGATTATTTCCAATACATATTTGGTATGACAGAAATGTATCTTTTATTTTTGACATTCATAACTACACACAGTTTATAAAGCTGATTTGTGGATACTATATTATGATTCGGAAGTACATTTATAAGTTTTTTAATATTTGTTAATTCTGCATACGGAAATTCTTCTACTTCAACTTTTCTGTAAATTGAGTGTTCTTCCCTATCTGCAGTTATAATAATAAATTTTTCTATTAATATATACTCTCTATTTTTTAAGTAGGCATATGAATTATCAGATCTGTGGCAAATAAATATTATTATTATTATCATTATCATTATCATTATCATTATCATCGTCATCCTTATCGTTATCGTTATCATTATCCTTATCCTTATCCTTATCCTTATCCTTATCCTTATCCTTATCCTTATCCTTATCCTTATCCTTATCCTTATCCTTATCCTTATCCTTATCCTTATCCTTATCCTTATCCTTATCATTATCATTATCATTATCATTATCATTATCATTATCATTATCATTATCATTATCATTATCATTATCATTATCATTATCATTATCATTATCATTATCATTATCATTATCATTATCATTATCAATATCATTATCATTATCATTATCATTATCATTATCATTATCATTATCAATATCATTATCATTATCATTATCATTATCATTATCATTATCATTATCATTATCATTATCATTATCATTATCATTATCATTATCATTATCATTATCATTATCATTATCATTATCATTATCATTATCATTATCATTATTATTATAAAGTATAAAAAATTTAAAGTATTAATCTAATAACTTCGTACTTTTTTTTATATCTTTTATTATTTTGTATGTACTTTTATTTATGTAAGCAATAATTTTTTTGTAAATTATTAATAGGAATTCAAAAAATTATTATATGTACATATAAAAAATTATAAAATTCTTTATGAAGAAATGCCCATTTTTCCTAATTTATAATGAAATAGCACCCTTATTTCATGATCATGATGGGCCCCCATGATTTTGTAGCCCCGGGCCCCAGGTAGTGTTAGACCGGCCCTGACACAATTTGCAATGATTATTATGCAAATTGCATTAAATTATTGCATTATAGAATTCATATATAATAATGTATATATCCGAAAACTTTTCGAATGCTCTCGATTGAATCGAGCCCAAGATTGCAAGCTTGTTTAGATTGCAAGCTTGTTTAGATTCAAGCTATATCAAGCTTTAAACCAACTTATATACATCTCTCTCTTCTCCAACTTTTAACTTCTCGTTTTTCTCCCCTTCCCAAAAAAAAAGAATATATTCGAAACAAATTCAATACGCAGTACTATTCAGTCCAGTTTTCTTGTTTATAGAAATGTCAAATTTCTAACAAAAAAATGCCTCATCTCTGAGGCGTACCCTGAGGCGTTGTAAGAGGAAGGGATGAGGAAACATTGAGGCGTCTCTAAGGCGATGTATAAGGCGGGACAAGAGGCATACAAAAAAAATGCCTCATCTCTGAGGCGTACCTTGAGGCGTTGTAAGAGGAGGGGATGAGGAAGCACTGAGGCGTCGGTAACTATTTTTACGTTATTTTTGAAAATTTTTTAAAATATCACTCTCACAAACTTGAGGCGTTTCGAGGAATTCCTAAGGCTTACCTGAGGCGTCTCTGAGGAGTCTTTGAGGAGACCTATGAGGTAATATGAGGCGACAAACGTTGAGGCGATGTCAGAGGCGGGTCGAGGAGGGGGAGGCTGTGGAAGGAGGGGGAAGGCATCTCTCAGAGGCTGAAAAAAAAACCTATATTTACGTCGAAAAAATTTAAAAATGTGTGGCTGGGGGAGGACGGAGGAGGCTGGGGGAGGAGGGGGGATGAGGGGGGGAGGAGGGGGGAGGACGCAAGAATGCTATTTTTTGAGGCTTACGTCTATATATATATATATATATATATATATATATATATATATATATATACACATATATACACGCATATTTTTAAGCGGAGTGTTGTTTAAGAAAGAAAAAGAGAGAAAGAAAAAGTAAAAAGAATACAAGTGCATGTATGTTAATAGCACCCTGTGTCGATTTTTATTCAGTTTGGGCCCTCGCCGTAACTTCGCATAAGAAGCATAGCTATAATAATTTAAAATCAATACAAAATATAGCCAATTTTATTTAGATAAATGAATCAACTTTTTTTGCTATTTCCCATATGGCAAAAAATTTCGGTAAATAATTGTAAATAGCTGTTAAGTAGTGTTAAACTAGGGGTTTTATTTACGCTTTTGTAGTTAAGAGGAGGTAGGAACCATTTGCCGCTTGGCGGCGCTGCGGTCAGGTGAGAGAAAAATATAAAATATTTTTTATTCAGCGATTTATAATTTATCGAGACAATAATATACTTCTAACGTTGTCAAAGGCACTAGCCATATATATGTAGAATAATTATTGATGATAATCTTGTTTGAAAAGTCTAAGCTATTGTTATAAAACGAAAAATGCAGTGCGAAGTGAGCCGGCGTGAGCATGTGTATACTTCGTTCTTTACTATTACTTTCTCTGTCGCACTTAGGAAACATACCCATATGTTTACATCGGTTCTACCACGCGCCACATTTTTCGTTTTATGATAATATTTTAGACTTTTCAAACAATATTAGCATCAATAATAATTCTACATATATATGGCTAGTGCCTTTGACAACGTTAGAAGTATATTATTGTCTCGATAAATTATAAATCGTTGAATAAAAAATATTTTCTATATTTCTCTCATCTGACCGCAGCGCCACCCTGTATAGAGCGGCGAATGGTTACGACCCCCTCTTAAGGCACAACCATTACGTTATATTAAATTGATTATTATTTTTCATTTATAATTTTCGAATTATAATATAAAATTTCTGAAAGAGAAAGGTATTTTGTTTTATGTGGAATGTAAGACTTTATTTCCATCTCAACTGTAGATACCTTATTAACTTAAATCAATAATAATATGTAAATTACGTTAAGTTTTGAATTATTATTCAAATAATAACCATAGGGATGATGAAAAGAAGAAAGCATTTTTCCATATTTAAAAAAGATAGGAAAAATTATTTTAACAAAATTTGTAACATTTATTCTCTTGTTGATTTTACCACTTTATTATCTCGCTTTTTACAATTTCAGACAATTAAAGAAAGTAAATGGAAAAGTTAGCAGATTTTTAAATGCTTATAGTTCCTCAGCATTTATATTTTAAAGTGAAAAACAAATTGAGCTCAAATCTTTTTAAAATCCCATTTATACTACATTGAAACATTGTTTTTTTCAAAGTTACAACGTAATAAAAATTTTATCTATATATCAATTGCGTACATGTAATTCTCACGAAATAATCTTATAAGAAATAATCTAATAAAAGCTACAGAAACAATAATCCTCGATATATATCTATCTTCGTATATACAAATAAAATAATAAAAACATTCGATTTTTTATAAATCATATTTTCAAGAATTCAAAAACTTTTATTTATATATTTTTAAAATTTTCTTCTTTGTTTCAATGTAACTTCATAAATAAATAAAATTAGAATTAATTTACAAAAATATATTTTAAATACTTTATTTTAATATAGTATTTTTTAATAAAAACCATTAATATTTTTAAAAAAGACGATAAATGTTTTCTCATATATTTTTAAGATATGAGAAACGTTAACAAAAATAATACTTTATTTTTATATTTTTTTTAATTAAAAATCACAGATATTAAAAATGTTAAACAAAATATTTCATTAAAATTAGTTATTTACATTTATTTTAAAAAATATTTAAATTTCTTGTAAACATTTTATTGCAATTGGCATTTTTCATAATTTTGAAATTAAAGAATTAATTATTTAATTATTTTAATTTAAAAATTTAAAATATGAGTTAGTATTTATATTATTAAGTAAGAGTTTGAAACATAAATACGTATTTAATAAATAACGTTTCTAATTTCTAATGCTTCACGATTATGTATGTATATACTATTATAATCCTTTACTGTTGTATACACATACATGATGGTCTATAACCTATAACTTCACTATAATTCTTTTATTTATTTATTATATTTTAAACGAAAGATCTTCAATATATCTTCAATTTACACTTTTTAATAGGTAGCCACTATCACTCACAGTTATTTATAAAAAAATTTCCCATAGGGTATTTCAAATAATATTTTTTTACTTTCTGTGTATTTATTACATGTAATTTCAGGCAATAAAAGTATAAATAAAAGAGTCAACAATAGTGTGTTAATCGATCAATTGTAAAAAATTAATGAAAATCGAATGACATTTATAATTATTTGTTTCTTAAAAAATAATTTTTGAAAAATCTTAGAGAAAATTTGAATTAAAAGTAAGTAAAAACAACAGCTATATGTCTTTGCAAAAGCAACTGACTCAGAAAATATCATTATGTATAAAAATAAAACTAAACTCATATTTGCTAATTCTATACCATCTACTGTATTATTGATAGATCTTGATCCGTTATGTACAATATCATCTGCTATCATACTAACATCATTGTTATGAACAGTAGAACCTAATGTAGTATCTGAAAAAATGTTAAAAATATTCAAAAGTGAAAATCATAATTTTGTACCATAATCTTAAAATAAAATAACAATTATATCTAACTGTAAAGATAAACAGTAGTTTACAAAGAGGTTATAGAAAATCTGAACTATATTATTATATTAACAATTAAATAAGACAAATATATGAGAAACTTAAAAAATTTTTTATGTGAAAAATGTGTAATGTATTAAAAAATGCAAACCATGCAACGACCCGTTTATTGGTGGCATCATTTCAGACGAAACTGATCTTCCATCATTGATAGACATGTGCATATTTAATTCATTTGATGAATTGTTGACACTTTGATGTAATAAAGAATCTGCATAAAAACCCATATGGAAAAAATTTTTGGATATAATTGTAAATAACTGTTAATAACTGTAAATAAATGTAAATAAATGTAAATAACTGTAAAAAAGTGTTAAAAAATGTGGAAATTGAGACATAAATAACAGTTATTTACAATTATTTACAATTATTTACTGTTATTTACACTTATTTACAGTTATTAACTGTTATTTACACTTATTAACTGTTATTTACACTTATTTACGATTATTTATAGTTTTTTACGATTATTTGCAGTTATTTACATTTTCGAAAATATTCACGAATTTATTCAATAATTTTATATATAGGCGAAAATTTTTAAAAATGTGAATAACTGTAAATAATTGTAAAAAACTATGGAAAATTCTAAATAATTGTAAATAATTATAAATAACTGTAAATAACTGTAAATAACTGTAAATAACTATAAATAATTGTAAATAATTAAACATTAAATTATTCACCAATTCAAAAATTTTTGAAAATGTAAATAATTGTAAATAATTATGAATGATTGTAAATAATTCTAAATAATTGTAAATAACTGTAAATAACAGTTAATAACTGTAAATAACTGTAAATAATAGTAATTAATAGTAAATAATAGTAAATAACTGTAAATAATTATTATTTATGTCTCAATTCTGACATTTTTTAACAGTTATTTACAATTATTTACTATTATTTGCATTTTTTCATATAAATTATTTCCATATGGGAAATAATAAATGTTATTAAATACATATCCTTATCCTCTTTAATATAAAAATTGCAGGCTATTATACACTGATTTCATTGCACAGTCACATATAACATTTAAAACTTTACCTGTAAATGATGAGTTAGATGATAATGTGCTAGAGCTTCTTCGAAGATTTGCTATAATGCTGCCTGTACTTGTATTTATACTGCTAACGTACTCATCAGTGTTACTTGAATTACGTAATTCATAAAAGTTTTCATCTAAACTACTCTGAGTTTGCAAACTTGCAGCTGTCTCTGATGAACTGTCACTGGATAGTTCCATTATTATTTTCTAAAAATTATTTAAAAAAAATAAGTTGAAAAATAAAAATTTTTAAATATTAACTTCTTTTTAATGTTTGTATAAAAATACTTGATGAAGTTAATATTTATTGTAAATGGAAATTATATGAAAATACAATTATTAGAATTAGAACTTATATTTTTCTTGTAAGAAATCACAGCAAATAACTTAATAATTGTTATCTCACTTGTAATTCATTAAAAGTTAACAACAATATCGGAAATAAACAATAATTTGTATTTTACAAAATTTTTAAGCAAAACAAGCAAGTGTAATCTTTTTAGCGCGAAAAACAATCGTATAGAGTGTCACTATTTCGTTATAGTTGCCATAGCAATATATTGGCGCTAACCCGATAAATGACAAGAAAAAGTATTTTCGATTGAATTCATTTTTCCATTTGCAGCAGATTTAATTTACATAATTTTTTTACAAAGTTATGATTCTGTTAAAAATGGTTTCCTAAAAATGATGACTTGTGTGTAATTTATAGCTCGATCCAGTTCTGATAGAATACAATCTGACGAGAATAAATTAAGTAATAAATCTACCAAAGCCTTTGAGTTAGCAGCTTTGAATGATGACAAATTCTATGATGATAACAAATTGGAAAGTACACAAACAGTTGATTCAATTGAACTTGAGGTAAAATGTCAAAATGTTAGTTATTTGATGAAATAACATTATTTGAATAACTGGTAAATTGTTTTCATATAAATATTATTTGTGAATTTTTTATTTACTTTTAGTCTTCCGATGAACATTTAATTACATCAATTCCTATAAAAAGTATGTTTATTTAATTTTTTATATACTTTAAATTCAGATAATTTATTAATAAAATAATTTATTCTACTAATAAAATAATATTATACACCAGAAGATTCTTCAGCACAAAATAATAATGCGCCAATGGGAAATATAAGTCCCATTATCCTCTTCCAAAATAGTTAGTACATATTACAACTTACACAAATTAAATATTATTACTATTATATTAGAGTAAAACATTAAGAATTTTTTCTCCCGTACATATTTTGTGATTTTGTCACTATATACATACACATTCACACATATACACACACACATACACATACACGTACCTGTTTAAAAAATAATTATGTCATAATTACATTTTGGACTTGACTAGCTTGTAGACTAATTGTTATATTTTTTTTACAAAATGATGTAAATTTTTTTTGTCTTGACATATCGAATGCAAAATGTTTAGCACCACCGAAATCACAAAAAAATCAAATCATCAACATCATTTTCTTTTATAAAATTTTCACTGTTATTGCTTAATGTATCTTTTGCTATTTTGTAATAATTTATATTATTTTAATTTTGTTTTAAATTTTTTTTTCATATAATAATTTTTATTTTTTTTTAAATTAAATCTTATCTTTTTTTCTTAATGTAATCACATGAGATTTGTCTAAAAGTTTCAATTTTTTTTTATTATTTAAATAATATTGTTTCATATTTTCTACTATTCTATCTATATTATTTTTATAATATAATTTGTCATAATTATGTGCATTATTCTTCTAATTTTGTTGATACGTCAATTCTTTATCATAATTATTATTGAATCTTGATTGCTTTTAATGATATACTATTTTGATAATTTGTTTTTTTTGTTATATTTTAAAATGAAATCTTTTAATTTTTCAATTGTAACTTTCGTGATTTTATTTAATTTTATTTCTTTTGGAAAATACATTTAAAATTTTGAACTAATATTGTTTATTTAGGAATAGATTTGTTCTATTTGTTTCCTTAAATTTGAATTTTTTAATTTTATAATTGATTTTATTGATGTTCTATCATTATTTAATTACTTTTTAAATATCAAATACTTTTTTTTTAATATCATTTTCAGAATTATCAACGTTATAGTATCCCACATAGCATGAAATATTTCAAAAAAAGATTACATTAAATATTTCAGTAAAATATTAAATAAGTGATGAACAAATATTTCTTCGAAATATTACAGTTTAAGAATATGAAATAATTCATTGAAATATTACTGTAATATTGCTGCAACATTTCATGTTTTATTCCAAAAAAATTTCTGAATCCAACACTGAAATATTTGAGAAATGTTACTAAATTATTTCTTGAAATGTTTCACATTAATATTTCACCAATCTTTCAAGAAACATTGCATGAAATATTCTTGTAATATTGAAGGAATATTTCATGTTTTATTCAAAAAAAATTTCTGAATTCAACACTGAAATATTTAAGAAATATTACTAAATTATTTCTTGAAATGTTTCACATTAATATTTCACCAATCTTTCAAGAAACATTGCATGAAATATTCCTGTAATATTGAAGGAATATTTCATGTTTTATTCCAAACAATTTTTGAATCCAACACTGAAATATTTGAGAAATATTACTAAATTAGTTCTTGAAATGTTTCATATTAATATTTCACCAATCTTTCAAGAAACATTGCATGAAATATTCCTGTAATATTGAAGGAATATTTCATGTTTTATTCCAAACAATTTTTGAATCCAACACTGAAATATTTGAGAAATATTACTAAATTATTTCTTGAAATGTTTTACATTAATATTTTACCAATCTTTCAAGAAACATTGCATGAAATATTCCTGTAATATTGAAGGAATATTTCATGTTTTATTCCAAACAATTTTTGAATCCAACACTGAAATATTTGAGAAATATTACTAAATTATTTCTTGAAATGTTTTACATTAATATTTTACCAATCTTTCAAGAAACATTGCATGAAATATTCCTGTAATATTGAAGGAATATTTCATGTTTTATTCCAAACAATTTTTGAATCCAACACTGAAATATTTGAGAAAGGTTACTAGATTATTTCTTGAAATGTTTCATAAATATTTCACCAATCTTTCAAGAAACATTGCATGAAATATTCCTGTAATATTAAAGGAATATTTCATGTTTTATTCCAAACAATTTTTGAATCCAACACTGAAATATTTAAGAAATATTACTAAATTATTTCTTGAAATGTTTCACATTAATATTTCACCAATCTTTCAAGAAACATTGCATGAAATATTCCTGTAATATTGAAGGAATATTTCATGTTTTATTCCAAACAATTTTTGAATCCAACACTGAAATATTTGAGAAAGGTTAATAGATTATTTCTTGAAATGTTTCAGATCAATATTTCGTCAATCTTTCAAGAAACATTGCATGAAATATTCCTCTAATATTGAAGGAATATTTCATGTTTTATTCCAAACAATTTTTGAATCCAACACTGAGATATTTGAGAAAGGTTACTAGATTATTTCTTGAAATGTTTCAGATCAATATTTCGCCAATCTTTCAAGAAACATTGCATGAAATATTCCTGTAATATTGAAGAAATATTTCATGTTTTATTCCAAACAATTTTTGAATCTAACACTGAGATATTTGAGAAAGGTTACTAGATTATTTCTTGAAATGTTTCAGATCAATATTTCGCCAATTTTTCAAGAAACATTGCATGAAATATTCCTGTAATATTGAAGAAATATTTCATGTTTTATTCCAAACAATTTTTGAATCTAACACTGAAATATTTGAGAAATATTACGAAATTATTTCTTGAAATGTTTCATATTAATATTTCACCAATCTCTCAAGAAACATTGCATGAAATATTCCTGTAATATTAAAGAAATATTTCATGTTTTATTCCAAACAATTTTTGAATCCAACACTGAGATATTTGAGAAAGGTTACTAGATTATTTCTTGAAATGTTTCAGATCAATATTTCGCCAATCTTTCAAGAAACATTGCATGAAATATTCCTGTAATATTGAAGGAATATTTCATGTTTTATTCCAAACAATTTTTGAATCCAACACTGAAATATTTGAGAAATATTACTAAATTATTTCTTGAAATGTTTCATATTAATATTTTGCAAATCTTTCAAAAAACATTTCATGAAATATTCTTGTAATATTAAAGGAACATTTCAAATTTTATTTCAAAAAATTTTTGAATCCGACACTGAAATATTCAAGAAATATTGTTACATTATTTCTTGAAATGTTTCAAATCAATTTTTCGCAAATCTTTCAAGAAACATTTCATGAAATATTTCTGTAATATTGAAGGAACATTTTATGTTTTATTTCAAAAAATTTTTAAATTCAACACTGAAATATTCAAGAAATATTGTTACATTATTTCTTGAAATGTTTCAAATCAATATTTAGCAAATCTTTCAAGAAATATTTCATGAAATATTTCTGTAATATTGAAGGAACAATTCATGTTTTATTTCAAAAAATTTTTAAATTCAACACTGAAATATTCAAGAAATATTGTTACATTATTTCTTGAAATGTTTCAAATCAATATCTCGCAAATCTTTCAAGAAACATTTCATGAAATATTTCTGTAATATTGAAGGAACATTTCATGTTTTATTTCAAAAAATTTTTGAATCCGACACTGAAATATTCAAGAAATATTGTTACATTATTTCTTGAAATGTTTCAAATCAATATTTCGCAAATCTTTCAAGAAACATTTCATGAAATATTTCTGTAATATTGAAGGAACATTTCATGTTTTGTTTCAAAAAATTTTTAAATTCAACACTGAAATATTCAAGAAATATTGTTACATTATTTCTTGAAATGTTTCAAATCAATATTTCGCAAATCTTTCAAGAAACCTTTCATGAAATATTTCTGTTATATTCAAAAAACATTTCATGAAGTATTTAAAAAAATGTATGAACATAACACTGAAATATCGAAGAAATATTGCTGCACTATTTCTTAAAATATTTCAAATCAATAATGCGCATATTTTTCAAGAAATATTTCATGAAATATTTCTGTCAAATTCCAGAAATATTTCATGGAGTATTCCGAAAAATTTATGAATATAACAGTGAAATATTGGAGAAATATTGTTTAAATATTTGTAGTTATCTCGCGTTTGTAGCAATTCTTCCATCTTGCCAGCAGGTGGCTACTTGATTATATTTTCATGTGATCGTAAATGTGGTTGGCAAGCTCTCGCAAGTGGTGGGACGCTCTCTCGTTTAGTATATAAGTCGGAAAATTCTTGACACAAATAAATAAGCACTTAAATAATAAATAACAAATAAATGTATAAGTATCTAATATAGTTTGAGATGCAACTCTTACAAAATCAAAAATAATATCTGATAGAATTTTTCATCAATATTACAAATCAGTATTTCATGAAAGATTCCAAAAATATTTCCGAAAGGGTTAATAATCCTCTATGAATACTTTAGTTAAACTGATGGGTAATCTTTCAACAATATAACATATCAATATTACATGAAAGATTTCTGAAATATTTCAGAAACATTTTTTGAGAGATTCATAATTTTTTATGAATCCTTCAATAACATATTTTAGCAATCTTTCAACAATGTTACAAAGCAATATTTCATGAAAGATTTTAGAAATATTTCAGAAACATTTCTTGAAAGATTCATAATCTTTCATGAATCCTTTAATAAAATATTTCTGCAATCTTTCAACAATGTTACAAAGCAATATTTCATGAAAGATTTTAGAAATATTTCAAAAACCTTTTATGAATCCTTTAATAAAATATTTCTGCAATCTTTCAACAATCTTACAAATCAACATTTCATGAAAGATTTCAGAAATATTTCAGAAACATTTCTTGAAAGATTCATAATCTTACATGAATCTTTCGATCAAATATTGCTACAATCTTTCAACAATATTACAAATTAATATTTTACAAAATAATGAAAGAATGTTACAGAAACATTACATGAAATATTTCAAATCAATCTTCTAGAAGGACATATCAATATTTCAGAAATATTTCTTATCAATATTTCTGTTTTATTCCGAATCTTTCAATGAAATATTTCAGCAATATTTCAGAAATATTTCATGCTATGTGGGATTCAATTTTTATTTATCATAATAACCCATATGGAAATAATTTATGTGAAAAACTGTAAATACCCTACTAAAAAATGTCAGGTGAAAAATCACCTGATTTTTCACTTGATTTCTCACCTGATTTCTCATGCCAAAATCTCATGTGACTATGAGCGTAAAAAAACTAAGTTCCAAACCTATCGAAAAATTCTAAGTTTTTATCACGGAAAACAACATTGAGAAGTATGATTCTTTTTTCATTTTTCATAATTTGAAATTGATTTTTTATACGTAGAATTTCAATTTTTTAATTTCATTTTTCTGGTCATAGAAATAAATTTCAAACCACTCTAAAAATTATAAGTCCCGATCTTATAATTTTTAACACAAGCCTCTTTTATTTACGTGAGAGAGAGAGAGAGAAAAACATCAAAAACACATGCACAAGAAGCCTCTTTTATTCTTTTATACACTATTTATGAGTTGAATTAAAATGGAAAAAAAGTGTGTACATACTTTTGATAAAACTACACTATTTATAAGTTAAGATTTTAAAGTTTTTACTATCGTAACCACGTGCGTCCGTTGTTCCTTTACACTAGAAAAAGCAACACATTTAGCTATAGCTGAAACGGCTCATGCGCCTCCTGTCGGCACCTCTCGTGCCTCAAGCGAAAATATCTCTCGACAACAGACCTAACGCAAACTATTGCTAAAAGAAATAATACGCTCGTATTTATGAACTATTGCAGCGATGCCGAAAGTGGCAGAGTCAGAGAGGGAAATTCAAAAATGTATAAAAAAAAAGTATTAAAATAAATAGTTTTCAAAATTTGATAATTAATAAATAATTCCAAAAAACAAAGTTACTATAACAAAATAATTTTTTTTCTATTTTTTAAATTTTTTTGAGTTAAACAAAATTTTGTTAAACTCAAAAAAATTTTTTAAATTGAAAAAAAATTATTTTGTTATAGTAACTTTGTTTTTTAGAATTATTTATTAATTATCAAATTTTGAAAACTATTTATTTTAATACTTTTTTTTTACACATTTTTGAATTTCCCTCTCTGACTCTGCCACTTTCGGCATCGCTGAACTATTGTATTCTGTCTATGTCTCTCTCATAACAAGAAAGAAAAGACAAGCGATACTGTGCACGTTACGTTTGTATAAATTTGTGCGAATTGTATTTTAAAAAGTACGATGAGAGATGTATTATATTGAGACAATGCTCAGGAACATTTTACTAAATGTGTTGCTTTTTCTAGTGTAAAGGGACAACGAACGCACATGGTCACGACAGTAAAAACTTTAAAATCTTAACTTATAAATAGTGTAGTTTTATCAAAAGTATGTACACACTTTTTTTCCATTTTAATTCAACTCATAAATAGTGTATAAAAGAATAAAAGAGGCTTCTTGTGCATGTGTTTTTGATGTTTTTCTCTCTCTCTCTCTCACGTAAATAAAAGAGGCTTGTGTTAAAAATTATAAGATCGGGACTTATAATTTTTAGAGTGGTTTGAAATTTATTTCTATGACCAGAAAAATGAAATTAAAAATTGAAATTCTACGTATAAAAAATCAATTTCAAATTATGAAAATGAAAAAGAATCATACTTCTCAATGTTGTTTTCCGTGATAAAACTTAGAATTTTTCGATAGGTTTGGAACTTAATTTTTTTACGCTCATAGTCACATGAGATTTTGGCATGAGAAATCAGGTGAGAAATCAAGTGAAAAATCAGGTGATTTTTCACCTGACATTTTTTAGTAGGGTAATAGTAAATAATTGTAAATAACTGTTAAAAAATGTAGGAATTGAGACATAAATAATAGTTATTTACAGTTATTTACTATTATTTATTATTAATTACTATTATTTACAGTTATTTACAGTTATTAACTGTTATTAACTGTTATTTACAGTTATTTACAATTATTTACAGTTTTTTATAATTATTTACAATTATTTATAATTATTTACAGTTATTCATAATTATTTACAGTTATTTACATTTTCAAAAATTTTTGAATCAGTGAATAATTTAATGTTATTAATAATTATTTACAATTATTTATAGTTATTTACAGTTATTTACAGTTTTTTTACAGTTATTTACAGTTATTTATAATTATTTACAACTATTTACAATTTTCCATAGTTTTTTACAATTATTTACAGTTATTCACATTTTTAAAAATTTTCGCCTATATATAAAATTATTGAATAAATTCGTGATAATTTTCGAAAATGTAAATAACTGCAAATAATTGTAAAAAACTATAAATAATCGTAAATAACTGTAAATAATTGTGAAAAAAGTGAATAAATGTAAATAACTGTAAATAAATATAACTAACTGCAAATAAGTGTAAATAACAGTTAATAAGTGTAAATAAAAGTTAATAACTGTAAATAAGTGTAAATAACAGTAAATAATTCTCAATAATTGTGAATAACTATAATTTATGTCTCAATTCCCAAATTTTTTAACACTTTTCTACAGTTATTTACAGTTATTTACATTTATTTACATTTATTTACAGTTATTAACAGTTATTTACAATTATATCCAAAAATTTTTTCCATATGGGAAATGATTTAACTAATTTCATCTACATTAATTCATTCTTTTTGTTAGTAACATACCTTTTTCTTGCATCTTAACCTTCAATTTACATTGCTAATAAGAATTATTACTTTTACATAAGATTATAGATTCAAGTAGAATATAGTATAACAAATTTCAAATTTTTCATAATGATATGATTTTTATTTAAACAAATTTTATGCATATTTTAACATTAACTAATCATTTTCTATGAAATTAAATTCAGTACGAAACTGCAATATAAAAATTGATAAATTGAGGCAATTCTTTTTTAAGAGCGAGGTATTTTTCGTTAGTAATAAAAATTAATCTAAAAATTATAGGAAGACGAGAATTCTGGCATGAGTAGCAGTAAAACTAACATTATAACACCTCGCTGCAGAAAACGTTTATTTAAGGATTTAAGTGACTCGGCAAGTACTTCCAACTCCAACTCCAACGAACAAAACAAAAGTAAATCAAAAAAGATTGAAATTGATAATGGAAATGATCAATGCACAATGTTTTCTAAATTTTTAGAAAAATGGACAAATACTGATGAAAATGACTGCAAAATAAATATTACATTTTTATATTTTTAGATATATCTTTACAGTATTTAATATCATAAATGTTTTTTACAGACTGTAATGATTCGTTTAAATAACGATTTTTCTATTCCATACGAAAACTGGAGTGCATACAAAAAGCATGATGTACGTTTATTCACAAAAAAAATTTTAAGAGAACTTTACCAATATCCAGCAGAATTAGCATGTAAGTGCCTTTTACCAGGAAGTAAGGTTACTACACCTAATGGTGTAAATCAAAGGACGATAATATCTCCCATCAAGATGAGGACATTAAATAGTAATAATTTTTAACTATATGTTATATCAAAATTGATCTTAAATTAATCTATCTTGTATTTATTCTTATTTTTAAAATTTCAGAATGTGTTTATTATTATCATCAGAAATGCGAGAAAATAGGCAATAAGCAAGTGATCGAAAAATTAGTTAAAAATTCATCGTCTTATATTACTGAAGACATTAATAAAACCATCCAGTTAGTTAAAAAAATGAATCGCGTTGATGAAAAAGATAATGTTTCATAAAAATTTACTTTGGAAATGAGTGAACAATCTATTTTCAAAAATTACTATTTTACATTTAAATAATTAAGTATTTATTTAATTTTATAAGTATTAAAATAATAATATTCAAAATATTTATTATATTAAAAAGTATAATATATTAAAAATTAATAAATTTTGAAAAAAAAATTAGAACATTCTGAAAAATAATTTAATAAAAGTTACTAAAAGACTCCATTTTTTCCCTTACCTCACAAAATTTAATTGAAAATTTAATTTCTAAATCCTAAACCATAAGTGAGATTTCAATCAAAAATACTGGAATTATGGAATTTCATTTCTATTTGCGCGTGTGAACAAGGACATGAAATCCACAGACTTCGACATGAAATATGGAAATCCAGCTGGAATTGCATATTTACAAAATTTTAGAGCTACCATCTTGAATCCGCAATTTTGAATTTCAAAATTTCAAAATTCTGACTTTAGATTCGTAAATTGCGACTCCAAAAACTCCCTAGTAAAGATTTTCAAGCTCGTATCTTTTTTATCAAAATATTGAAGCAGCCATCTTCAATTTAAAAATTTAAAAATTCTGACTCCAAATACTCCAGAGTAGAGGTTTTCGAGCTCGTGTATCTCTTCTATAATCAACGATCCCAAAAAACTTCTAAATAGAGACTTTTAAACAGTTATATCTTTTTTTACAATTATTTTGAAGCCGCTATCTTGAATCCGCCATCTTAAATTTAAAAATATCGAAATTCTAACTTCAGGTTTGCAATCAGCAAACCAAAAAATACCAAAGTAGAGATATTCCAGCTCGTTTATCTCGTTTTTCAAGCCACCATCTTAAATTTGCTATCTTAAAGTTCATAATTTCGAAATTCTGCTTGATTTTCATGCTCAAGCGCATTTTTTTTTGTATTATTGCGAAGCTGTCATTTTTAATCCGCCATCTTAAATTTGAAAATTTGAAAATTCTGACTCCAAAATCGTAATCAGCGAATTCAAATACTCCAGAGTAGAGGTTTTCGAGCTCGTGTATCTCTTTTTTCGAAATTTCACGGCAGCCATCTTTAACCCGCCATCTTAAATTAAAAAATTTCAAAATTCTGACCTCGGATTTGTGATCCATTATCCCAAAAACTTCTAAATAGAGACTTTTAAACTGGTATATCTTCTTTTCAATTATTTTGAAGCTGCTATCTTGAATCCGCCATCTTGAATTTGGAAATATCGAAATTCTAACTACAGGTTTGCAATCAGCAACCCCAAAAATACCGAAGTAGAGATATTCTAGCTCGCTTATCTTATTTCTCGAAATTCTCAAGCCACTATCTTGAATTTGCCATCTTACTTTTCAAAGTTTCGAAATTCTGACTTTAAGAGGACGCTGGATCTCTCTATCCTTTTCTAATTAAAAAATGTAAATTTTTGGGAAAACTAGTTATTATTGATAGAAATTAAGGGTTGTCCGCAACTTCTATAGTGAAAAACAATATTTTGTCTGATGAGAGCAAATTAATTTTATTGCTTTTTTTTTTTAAGTAAAGTTTGACATACTTAAATAACGTATTCTCTAGCTTAATTTAGGTCCTTGTAAGTATGTCAAACTTTACTTGAAAAAAAAGCAACAAAATTAATTTGCTCTCATCAGACAAAATATTGTTTTTCACTATAGAAGTTGCGGACAACCCTTAATTGATATCAATAATAACTAGTTTTCCCAAAAATTTACATTTTTCAATTAGAAAAGGATAGAGAGATACAGCGTCCCCTTAAATTCGTAATCAGCGATTCCAAAAACTTTTGATTAGAGATTTTCATGCTCAAGCGCATTTTTTTTGATTATTGCGAAGCTGCCATTTTGAATCCGACATCTTGAATTTTAAAATTTCGAAATTAAAAAAATAATCTATGGACATCTAGCTTGAATGACACGTACATGATAATACTATTTACCCGATGGACAAGCACATGAAATTCCATTGGATTTTACGATTGAATTAATAGATATTGACATAGAATTCCACATGAAAATCCAGTTGGGCATTCTACATGGAATTCCACATGGAAATCCAGCTGGAATTCCACTTGGAAATTCAGATGGAATTCCACATGGAATCCCACATGGAAGTCCATGAAAAAATCCACGTAAATTAAAGGTCTGTTCGCGTGCGTGGACATAGACCAGGACATGGACTTCTATCGGATTCCACATAGAATCCATAGACTTCCAGTTGGAATTCTAGCTGGAAATCTAGCTGGAATTCCATGTGGAAATCCAGCTGGAATTCCAACTAGACATTTTCAACAGGGCCCTGTTAAAAATAACCAGCTGGATATCCAGGTGGATTATCTACTTGGATATCCAGGTGGATTATCTACTTGGATATCCAGATGGATATCACTCTGATCGAGTTGGATATCACTCTGATCTTCATTCACCTGGATGCAGCTAAAATCCATTTAGATATTTTTTACGAAAACTTATAATTAGGGATTATAAGCATCTGTATAACATAATAATATTACCAATAAAAGAAAATTGAAAATTTTACCCAAATTAAAATTATCCAGGAGGATTATCCTCTTGGATATCCAGTTGGATTAATAAAATCGAAAAATTAAGAAGTAATTTTATCAAATAATTCACTGAAAAGCATACTTTATAATTTTTTGATTTTATTAATCCAACTGGATATCCAGTTGGATTAATAAAAAATAATCCTCCTGAATAATTTTAATCTGGGTAAAATTTTCAATTTTCTTTTATTGGTATAGTATTATTATGTTATACAGATGCTTATAATGCCTAATTATAAGTTTTTGTAAAAAATCTCCAAATGGATTTTAGCTGCATCCAGGTGAATGAAGATCAGAGTGATATCAAACTCGATCAGAGTGATATCCAAAACGATCAGAGTGATATCCATCTGGATATCCAAGTAGATAATGCACCTGGATATCCAGCTAGTTATTTTTAACAGGGTATTAACCATTACCAACTGACAATTTTTCATCATTCTAGAAGTAGAATATTCAGACTAAAATATTTTATTGTTTTAGACAATAAAGGGTATTAAGAATAAAGAAGTTGAAATGTAAATTAAGATGTAACATGCTGCATTAAAATTTATATGCACATAATTACGTATATAGATGTAGAAATAGATGCGAACATTCAGAAGTCATAAGCCGTATTATGCGGTATCTTCTTTCAGGTGACACGACACTATAGATTGTAAAGACAATCAATATGAGGAAAGGATGAAAGGACAGAGGTCTGTTGGAGGGAGGGAGTGTTAAGAATAGGAGCTCCAACAAACCAAACTTCCCCAGCGCCACCTAAAGATCGTTGACGCGCGCAGTATAATCAAGCCCCACTGTTCATTCCGACGTCGCCTGCCGTGTCCGATGGAGCTTTCTTGTTATAAGCAGTTTAGATTGTTTTCATCAGAGTTTAATTTATATTACTAGTTTCTTTTTACTTAAATTATATATGTATATATTAATAAAGAGTTTTGTTCTTAAGCAAACATAAAAGATTTTGTTTAAGTTTTGGCTCATAAATCTAACATAAGATTATACAAAAAAGAAGTTAATATCTATGTTAATATCCATCTATAATTATTATCAATACTTTAAAAGTAACTGTTCATAGTCATAGTTTTATTATTATATGTCATTTAAGGTATCATGACTGAGTGGCTGAAAAAAAATCAAATTATAATGTAATCATAATTTTTTTTTAATGATATCAATTAATGAAACTTCTTTTTACCTTAAATATATATTAAATACAAGACTTGCACCAAAGAATAATTTTAAAAAACTTCATTCAATGCTTAAAATTCTTTCGATTACTCAAAGAATGGATTTTTTGAATTTCGTTACTTGCTGTAGACTTTCTCAGCCAATTTTTAACTAATTGACTTCAAAATTCCCAGAAATTTTAAGTTTATATATCTTTACAACATAACAGTTCTGAAATTTTGATAAGTTTGAGAGTATGTTGAATTGAATTACTTACATGAAATTCATAAAAATATGTATTTTTATCAACTTATTCCAAACCAAACTTTTAAATTCATTTTTTTTTAAAAACTCAAACTGTTATTTTGTGAAGATATATAAGTTGAAGATCTCTGAAAATTTTGAGGTCAATTAATTGAAAATTGGCTGAGAAAGTCTGCAACAAGTACTAAAATTTAAAAAATTTATTCTTTAACTAATCCAAAAAATTTTAAACTTTGGATGAGGTTTTTTAAAATTATTCTTGGAACAAAGTCTTGTATTTAATATATATTTTAGGTAAAAAAAAGTTTCATTAATTAATATTATCAGGAAAAAAAATTATGACTAAATTTAAATTTTCTTTAACTCAGCCCTGAAACTGGCTTAAACTCAGGCCTGATACCTTAAGGTATAAAATGGAATTCTTTTTAGTTTTTAAGGCAACAATGAAAGTCGACTTAACTATCATTTCTAGTTTATAAATTAAACTTTTAATTTATAGAATTTTTTGGATTTTCAAGTTTTCTACAATTCTGCATGTTTCAAAAAATGGTAGAAAATTGAAAAATCTAAAAATATTTCTAAATTAAATGAATAATTTGAAGAAACCTACTTGTAATTTATTTAGTCATCGAATAATTTTATATTATTTATTTTGCTTCAACTAGTTACATTTGTTTATTTCAAATAAAATCATCTTTATTTTTTAAACTATTTATGATTAAAATACAATGTTAAGCTATGTAAAAATATTTGAAATAAGAATTATATTTAAAAATTGAAACCAAAATTTTAGGATTATATATATTTTAGTTCTTTAGAGTGATTGGAATATCATATGAAAACAAACATGATTTACATGTGTTCTACATTTGTCCACATTGAGATATAATTACTGGTATTTTAGGTTTGTTATTTGGTCCTGTAGGAACATTTTCTATTTTCCTCATAACCAAAAGCCCATCAATGACCTTTCCAAAAACAACATGCTTTCCGTCTAAAAAATTACATTTAGCACAAGTGATGAAAAACTGACATCCATTAGTATCTTTTCCACTGTTGGCCATTGCAAGTAGACCTGGTGAATCATGTTTTAAAGTGAAATTTTCATCAGAAAAAGTGCCACCATATATACTTATTACTCCTGTCCCATCTCCATTGACAAAGTCTCCACTTTGTATCATGAAATCTTTGATTACTCGATGAAAAATGGTACCTTTAAAACCTAATGACACTCCATCTTTTTTATATTCTCCAGTACAGAATTGACGAAAGTTCTCAGAGGTTTTTGGACAAACATCTTCAAAAAGTTCAAAAATTATTCTTCCTATCTCAGTAATACCTACAGATATATCAAAAAATACTACTGGATTATTTGGATTTCGAAGCTGCGCTTGAATTTGATTCCAAGTAGGCATTTTCAAAAGTCATTGAAAGTTTAAATAATCTCTGATAAATATTACATCAAAGTAGATTCAGTCCTGAAAAATATGAGTTCATAAATTAGTTAAAAATTATTATGTGCAATAGTATTTTCAAAATAAACACGAACTTCACAATCAAAAATAATTTTATCATGATACATAATATGACAATTCCACATACATGTCCATAATTTTAAAATAAATTTATTTTAAATCAAGTAGTTTGTTAAAGTTTAAAACCTTAATAATATTAAATAGGTGATCCATTTGTGCGAAATCTACTTTTTATTTAATTTAAAAAAATTAGGTATTGCGTCATTTGGAAATAAAAAAATTTTATTTTAATGAAAATGATGAAATAAATTAATTTTGTCATTTTTTGGGTGCAAATATTAATTTGAAACAGATTTTACATAAGATCATTTATTTTAATAGTAATTATCATTAAAAAAGATTTTTAATGTCTGATTAAATTGTAATACATATATACGTAAAAATAAAATTGTCTTGAGTACTCATACACCATAGAAAGTATTGAAAAAATTTAGATAGGTTACACTTTCATCTATCAATTAAAAATTTGAAAAAATATAAAAGTTAAAAAATTCGAAAATAGGAATACATTTTGGGAAGTAATTGATTCATTATTGTGAAAAATTGTATTTGTATGTATTTTTATTAATTTCAATTAAAATTAATTGATTTATTACTTTGTTGTGATAAGTGTGCAGGCCTGTTCATTGAAGACGACGATTGAATAAACAATTTTTGCCGGGTAATACAGTATAGATACTTTACTATTTATTATAGGCCAAGACAGCTAAAAATGCTTAGAGAATAATCGTAAAGGCCGTTACACTCAAAAAGATACAAGATACAGATACAGTGACAGATACAAAATTACATTGGCTAGTATATCTATTATATCTATATATAAAAAAATACAAGAGACAACGCATTTGTTTTTCACATATATAGATATACTAGCTAATGTAATTTTGTATCTGTCACTGTATCTGTATCTTGTATCTTTTTGAGTGTAACGGCCTTAAGGAACAAGAAGGCACAAGAAGGATGCAAAAACAGCTAAAAATGCACAGACCATAACCATAAGAAACAAATAGGCACAAGAAGGAACAACGGCGCTGTGTCGTTGTGTGTAGTTGTGCATATGACTAAGAGCCGTTCTTCAATGATGTTACACGTTACACGTAACTCGGTACACGTTTTAAAATTTTGTTGTCCGATGTCTACTGAAGTCATCATCTATGGCTTAAATGGAATGAATCATTTATGCATATGTTTTTTTTTCTGCAATGGATAATGAATTCATTAGACGCCGGACGACAATTTTAAAACATGTAACATCATTAAAGAACAGCTGTAATGGTCTTAAGGGCCATTACACGCTAAAAAAGAACAGGGAACAGATATAAGAAATACATCACTTCTATATCTATATATATAAGGAATAGCGAGTAGTTGCTAGGAACAACGCGCTTATTTCTAATATATATAGATATAGAAGCAATGTATTTCTTATATCTGTTCCTGTTCTTTTTCTAGCGTGTATTAGCCCTAACTCAGCCAGATTTAGGCACTAGGCGGACAAGGCGGGAACCTAGGGGCACGCATCAAAAGAAGGCCCCACCAGGGTGGTTATTCACTAACTTTTTAACGATAACGATTGACTTAACGTTTCGACGTCGAAAAGCGTTAAGGACTCTGCTCTTTCAAGTAATCGATAAAAACATATGAAAAAATGTTTTAGTTTATAATTAAATCTTTTACAACAGATATTTACAACACAAATATTCAAAATTAAAATAATTTCAAATAATTATTACATCAAAATTAACATAATTACAAAAAAATTGTTTTTTTAAGTTTTTGACATATTTATACGCAAATAAATTATAACTTTACTAGTCTTTTTGTAGATTTATATTAGATCTTGTATTCTTCACACATTCAGTATCAGGATTCCAAATGGACAGTTGATTTGGGCATTATGAAAACTAAAGTATTATTTTATAACTTGTTTAATTTCATATGCTAATAATTATATATTCAAAATAATAATTAGAAAAATTGTCATGATCCATTCATTTCAAATCCCAATACAGAGAAAAAAGGTATTTCAACAGTATTTGCCTTAAAATACACAACATGTAACATTCATATTAGAAATATATTTGTATTCGTGTTTCTATTATACAGGGTGTCCCATTTTAAGGAAACCACCGAGATATTTTTGACAGTTAACGTTGTATAGAAAAATTGTTCAGACTAAAGTTATTCGGGACAATAGGAGCTATCTTCCTATAAAATCAGTTTTGACCTTGAGATTTATTTTCAAGGTCATTTGAAGGTCAAAGTGATTTTTTGAATCGGAACCCCCATTTTTGATCCTGGATTCGGAAAGAGCAAGAAATTCTACGTTTAGATAAGGTATTACTATGTCTGGGGTGCGGTTGACCCCTCCAAGGTCATGTAGGGATCAAATTTATTATTTTCTTCATCTATGCACACGAATGATCGGGCAAAGGTCATGTTAATAATAATGATAATAATAACCCAAATAACCAAAACCCAATAACCCATTAACCAAAATAAATAAAAAAGGTCCACTGTTTTCTTCGAAACACCTAATTTTTTAATTTCGGATTCGGAAAGAAAGTTCAACAAAATTGTCTTGAGTTGTAGGTAATAGTAGGAGTCAAACAACAGTAACATTGAGTTTGAACTCCATTTTGATTTTCAAAGCCAAATTTATGTATTCGAAGCCTTCATAAGAAGAATTATTTTCCATCTTGTGGGAAAACATATTATTTTTATTCTTTTTTATGGTTTAATTCCGGACAAGCCTACAGTTTCATCTAAATCGTTAAATAACACTTCTTTAGTATTATTTATGACAGAGGTGACTCGTGAACAGCCCTTCTCAGGATAGTTCACGTGGAAATTTCTTAGTGTCTAGCGACTCAAAAGGACCAAACATGCCGGATTATTCGAGAAACAAAATTGTTGACATTCTGTTGTCTTTCGGGGCATGTCAAGGCCGATATCATGCTGCGGCAAGGTATTGCCGCCAAAATTACCCAGGGAGGTTTCACTACCCGGACCACATGAGAATCCGAATCATTGAGCGAAGAGAGAGACATCGACCACACGGAAAAACTTTTGCACATAAAATACGTTCAAATGTTGCATATAAATTCACATCTACTATTATTGAAATAATTTTAATATCATTCTTGAAAAAAGATTAAAATCAAATTGAGATGATGTTTCCCTCAGAAGAAATGAAATTGGAAACCAGTCTTCTATGCATTCAATATATACTCAATATGTATGTTGACTACATTCGAGACAGTCGAACAGCCTTTGTATTCAGACTTGATCGGGATTTAGCTTCAACTCGAACTGAAAAAGTTAACAGTAGTGCGGACAACCGAGCGCGTGTTTTGAAAAGAGGTAGGGGAAAAGAAAAAGAGGAGTAACCAAAATACATTCTTATTATGATGGTAAGATAGTAATTTTTAAAAAAATTAATAAATGTTAAGATTTTAATATAATTAGTGAGTCTTTAAAACTATTAAAAAAGTATTTCAACTCCAAATCTAATTATTTTAAACAACTAGGGGGCAGATGAGCATGTATCATTTCATGTCAATGATATTTTGAAGTAGGTTTGGTCGAGTGCGCAACGTTCACGCTTTTCCTTTTGAGTGTGCAAGTTCAACTCTTGGTCAGGATCACGTTTTTTTTTTAATTTTTTTTTATTAATTTTTTTATTTATATTTTTTTTCTTATAATATTAAAATCTAATTCTTCACGAGTATATTAAGTATACTCGTTTTTTCAATGAATATTTTTTAAAAATAAATTATTTCTTAGACGCTATGATGGAAAATATTAATAAATGAATAATAATAATGTTTATTTTATAATACTATAGTTTAATTTATTCATAATGTAATTTGTAAAATTTACATAATAAATAAATTAGACTATAATATTAATTTATTTGTTAGAATGTATATTACATATTAATATATATCTTAAGACAGAATTTAACATTAAGTATTATAAACCTAACTATTATTCATTTATTAATATTTTTAATTATTACATCTAAGGAATAATTTATTTTTAAAAAATATTCATTGGTAAAATAAGTCTACTTAAAATATAAAAAATTTTTTTTTCATTATTATTGAGTAATACTATATAAATACATTTAGAGAAATATTGATGGTTTACTTGATCTATGACATAGTTAGACCTTCTCTAAGGGTACTACAAAAATTTTACATTTAAATTTTGTTATTTATATTTTTTTGAGCTGTGTAAAGTAAAAAAATTTGATCCTGAAAATTCAATAAATTGTTGGTAGATCTCTTGATGTCCGTTAAAGTGATCATTGTGCTGTTAAAATTTTAAATAAATGAAAGGTACAATTTTTAATTTTTTTTTAACTTTCACTATAAATTACACTTTATTATATTAAATGCATATATACGACACGTATTTATTATTATATATAAAAGCTTACCTTTAAAAAGGATATGGTGGTCAAGTACGCTTATCCTGGTAGAAAATTTGTCTAGTTTTATCGAGGCCTCGATTATTTAACATACAAAACTAGACAGATCTAGAGTAAATTTCTACCAGGGTAGCGATTTATTTTAATTAATGATTTTAACTTTTTATCTTTTTTTCAATAATTCGTTTTGTATTCAATACTTCATATTTTAGACTATTATTTTTATTAAATAAAATCATAATTTTTAACCAAAAGGGAGATTTTATCGACTACCTTAGAAAAAAAATAAAAGTTTAAAACTAATTTGTTTTTACAAATTGAATTTATATAATGGTTTTAGAGAATTTCTTAAATACATTGGTCATATAAAACTATAAAACTTTGATATTAAAATGCCAATGAAATCATTGAACAGATGGCGAATATTAAATGCATTATTTAAATTTGTAATATAATAATTTGTTTTATCCAATTTCATTTCGAATGGTTTAATAAAATTTGATAGTATAGTACCGGGCAATAATTCTAAGCACCCGAATGGAAATTTTTCGGTGTATCAAAATGTATAAAAGTGTATGAAAGTGTATTGAAGCATACAAAAATGTATCAAAGTGTATGAAAATGTATCTAAGAGCGATTTTTCAGACCTTATTCTCGATCCATTTTGATACACTCTGATACACTTAGATACACTTTGGTACACTTTGGTACATTTCTTAAAAAGTGAGCTGAAATTAAATTTCCTCAATT
This sequence comes from Anastatus disparis, assembly GCA_017163975.1. Classification (NCBI taxonomy): domain Eukaryota; kingdom Metazoa; phylum Arthropoda; class Insecta; order Hymenoptera; family Eupelmidae; genus Anastatus; species Anastatus disparis. Next base: position 235,111 of record JAFFSR010000366.1, on the reverse strand, counting down.
TTTTTGATGTTATACACTTTGACACATTTTGATACACTTTGACACATTTTGATACACTTTTACACACTTTGATACACTTTTACACACTTTAATATACTATGGTACATGTTGATACACTTCTGAGTATTAGCCTAAATTGTTTTTCCTGTTTTATTTTGCACACGTTTGTACACTTTGATACACTTTTACACACTTTGATACACTTTAATATACTATGGTACATCTTGATACACTTCTGAGTATTAACCTTTTCCTGTTTTATTTTGCACACGTTTGTACATGTTGATACACTTTTACACACTTTGACACACTTTAATATACTATGGTACATCTTGTTCTGAGTATTATCCTTTTCCTGTTTTATTTTGCACACGTTTGTACACTTTGATACATTTTTTTTCTTTTTTTTTTTTTTTTAAAGATTAATATATAAAGGATATTGTCCTTTATATGATTAATCTTTTTTCTATGGTGAGGTCGAGGGAGTCCCCGCCCGGTATCTGTTTATCACATTACATCAGGCTAGACTGTCAGACTTACCATACCGAAAACTTTGACTACCGATGGATGGTCAGCCACTTTTGGTGACCAACAATCAACCGATACCCAATGAGATCGGATTTTTGAGAGTCGCGATATAAAATGGCACTTACACTAATTTTCTTTCGAAAAAAAAGTTTAGAGGTACCTGGCCAGGATTCGAACCCATGCCCTCCGCGTTGAAGGCAAGAGCTCTATCCGTTACGCCACCGCGCTCTCTTTATGTAATATAATACATTTTAATAAAACACGATACACTTCGATACATTTCTAAGTAAGAAATTAAAAAATGGTTTTACCATGCACACTTTGATACACATGCGTACATTTTTTATACATTTTAATAGTGTTTAATACACTTTTTAGGCATGAAACGGTGTATTAAAATAAGCCGTTTTCATTTTAGATATTTTCATAAATTTTAATGTATTAATGCCCCTTGGGATAAATGTAAGGTTAATAAAACGACAATATTGAAAAAATTGAAAAATATTTTTATAAATTATAAAAGTAAAATATAAAAAGTAATTTAAAACATAAGAATTAGCAATATATATTTGAAATATAATTTGTAATGAAAAACTTACATTCTATATTAGCATTAAATATTTAAACATTATTATTATTAGAAATTTATAAATAATAAAAGTTTAATAGAGACAACTTCAAAAAAATAATTATTCTTTTGTAATACATATCAAGTAATGAGATAAGATAAATAATTTATACTAATAAACACATTTTTAATTTAATAACATTATTAAATATAAATATTTAAACATTGTTGTTTCTAAGATAGTTTTTTTTTTATAAATTTTCATTTGTATTGTCTATTGAGACTAAGTTATTTTTTGTAGTCTTTGCAGTCGCATCTTCATTATTATTAGTATTATTGCTGTTTCCATTTTGCACAGTCAATATGTTACAGGGATCTTGTTGATTATTTAAGGAAGAGGCTTCATTTAATGGAAATTTATTTTAGTTAAAATTTTTAAAATGTATCAAAGTGTGCAAAAGTGTATCCAATAAAAACGACATTTTTCCTTTATTGGAAAAATGTATGAAAGTGTATTAAAGTGTGCAAAAGTATATCAAAGTGTATCAAAGTGTGCAAAAGTGTATCAAAGTGTGTAACACATAGCAAATGTAGAAATTAATTTTAGTCAACATTTTCGAAAAGTGTATCAAAGTGTATCAAAGTGTGCAAAAGTGTATCAATGTATGCAAAAGTGTATCCAAGAAAATCAACATTTTTCCTTTATTAGAAAAATGTATGAAAGTGTATCAAAGTGTATGAAAGTGTCCAAAAAATATATGAAAATGTGCAAAAGTGTATTAAAGTGTATCAAAGTGTATATCATTAACGAATATAAAAAATTGATACCAAGAAACTTTTTTTTGGAAGTGTATAAAAATGTATGAAAGTGTATCAAAGTGTACCAAAGTGTATTAACATTTGGTCCGAAATATCGCTCTTAGATACACTTTGATACACTTTGATACACTTTCGTATGATTTGGATACATTTACCATTTTCACTGGGGCAGGTTATCAAATTTTTGCTCCGACTTTGAAAAAGCGTATCTTCTTCAATTTTCATCCTAGAAAAAATTTAAAAAAAGCATTTTAAAGTATTCTTTAAATGCTTTCTTTTTAGCTTACTTACATTTTTTTAACGATATTTAAAAAAAAATAATCGCTTTGGCAATTTTGAAATTTTTTTCAATTTTGCATTTTTCTTTAATCAGCTGTAGTTTTTTAAATAATTGAGCTAGGAAAAATTTGAAAAAAGATTTGAAAAGGGCTAAAAAAATGCTATTTGCAGCTATTTTTACAAAAATTTTTAAATTATTTTTTGTCAAGTTTTAAGCATATAAAGTTATCGATCAAATACTTTTGCAGTTGTAAAAAACACTTCAATAGCAAGTAAAAAATAATCGCTGGTGCAAAACTTTTGATTTCTATGATATAATTTTTGCAAAATAAATCTTTTTGTTATTTCATACTTTATTGTTTTATTATTAATAATGAATAGTTATAATTTCCTACTAAAATTAAATCACTACTTCATCAGTGATTATTTTCTACTTGCTATTGAAGTGTTTTTTACAACTGCAACTGTTTTTTTTTATTCAATCTCTGTAACCAACCAACTAAATGCTGTAAAAAGCTTACCTTAAAGGTATATGGTGGTCAAGTATGCTAAGCGATTTATTTTGATTAATGATTTTAACCATTTTGATGTCTTTAACATATTATAAAATATTTTTAGTAAAAAAATCAAACAATGATATTAGAATTTCATGAAATAATGAAACAAATGTCAAGTATTTTATTTTATAATTGAATTTTGCATGCGTTCACAGAATTAATCTATTTATTTAGTATTTGGAACTATCAAATCTTTACATTAGAATTTCATGAAATCACGAAGCAAATGTCAATTATATAATACAGATGATAAAACTATGGCATCTTATACTATAAATTTTAGCAAAAAATTTTTCAAATTTTTTCTTTATAAATAAACGTTTAACCTCACTAACTGCATTACTTTTTGTCATCATTTCTTCTATCATTTATTTAAAAGTGTTCTGAAATTTTTTTAATTTTATTAAATATTTACAAAATTACTTGCCAGGCCCGTGTATAAAATTTTTTTAAATTTTTATTTAGTTAAAAAAAAATTGTAATCATAAAAATATTGTTTAGTTTTAAAATTGTAATTTTCTAATTTCATTATTTTACGTAATATGGTGTTTTGTATTCAGTATTTTTAGGAGCGTATTTTATCTTAGTACAATTTCATATTACCTATATCTTACATCTATTATAATTTCTGGTTCAAATGTTAGAATATACATTCATTAGACATTTCACCAATAAAATATTTATACACGGGTTTGGCAAGTAATTTTGTAAATATTTACTACGATTAAAAAAATTTCAGAACACTTTTAAATAAATGATAGAAGAAATGATGACAAAAAGTAATGCAGTTATTGAAATTAAACGTTTATTTATAAAGAAAAAAATTTGAAAAATTTTTTGCTAAAATTTATAGTATAAGATGCCATAGTTTTATCATCCGTATTATATAATTGACATTTGCTTCGTGATTTCATTAAATTCTAATGTGAAGATTTGATAGTTTCAAATACTAAATAAATAGATTAATTCTGTGAACGTATGCAAAATTCAATTATTAAAATAAAATACTTGACATTTGTTTCATTATTTCATGAAATTCTAATATGATGGTTTGATTTTATTACTAAAAATATTTTATAATATGTTGAAGACATCAAAATGGTTAAAATTATTAATTAAAATAAATCGCTTAGCATACTTGACCACCATATACCTTTAAGGTAAGCTTTTATGTAATAATAAATACGTGTCGTATATATGCATTTAATATAATAAAGTGTAATTTATAATGAAAGTTCAAGAAAAAAAATGAAAAATTGTACCTTTTATTTATTTGAAATTTTAACAGCATAATGATCACTTTAACGGACGTCAAGAAATCTATCAAAAATTTATTGAATTTTTAGGATCAAATTTTTTTATTTTACACAGCTCAAAAAAATATAAATAACAAAATTTAAATATAAAATTTTTGTAGTACCCTTAGAGAAGGTCTAACTATGTCATAGATCAAGTAAACCATCAATATTTCTCTAAATGTATTTATATAGTATTATAGTATAATAAAAAAAAAAATTTTTATATTTTAAGTAGACTCATTTTTTTAATGAATATTTAAAAAAAATAAATTATTCCTTAGATGTAATAATTAAAATTATTAATAAATGAATAATAGTTAGGTTTATAATACTTAATGTTAAATTCTGTCTTAAGATATATATTAATATGTAATATAAATTCTAACAAATAAATTAATATTATAGTCTAATTTATTTATTATGTAAATTTTACAAATTACATTATGAATAAATTAAACTATAGTATTATAAAATAAACATTATTATTATTTATTTATTAATATTTTTCATCATTACGTCTAAGAAATAATTTATTTTTAAAAAATATTCATTGAAAAAACGAGTATACTTAATATACTCGTAAAGAATTAGATTTTAATATCCCTGGTGGAAATTGAAACTTTTTTTTACCATTTTTTGGCCAGTAGAAATGGAAACGCTTTTTTTAAGATTTATTGGCCATTTATTTGGCATTTTTGTTACTAATAACCTCAAATTTTTATACACACCATTTTTAATGCTCACATTTCTACCAGGGATTATAAGAAAAAAAATATTAATAAAAAAATTAATAAAAAATTTTAAAACAATAGTTGAAATTTTTAACCAAGAGTTGAACTCGCACACTCAAAAGGAAAAGCGTGAACGTTGCGCACTCGACCAAACCTGCTTCAAAATATCATTGACATGAAATGATACATGCTCATCTGCCCCCTAGTTGTTTATAATAATTAGATTTGGAGTTGAAATTCTTTTTCAATAGTTTTAAAGACTCACAAATTATATTACAATCTTAACATTCATTAATTTTTTTTAAATTACTATTTTACCATCATAATAAGAATGTATTTTGGTTACTCCCTCTTTTTCTTTTTCCCCTGCCTCCTTTCAAAACACGCGCTTGGTTACTGTTAACTTTTTCAGTTCGAGTTGAAGCTAAATCCCGATCAAGTCTGAATACAAAGGCTATTCGACTGTCTCGAATGTAGTCAACGTACATACTTGATCATTTTTTGCAAACTAAATAGATAATATATTTACATCATAACTATTGAGTGTAAAAATATGTCAATAATGAAAGTATTAGTAAGTCTTTAGCGCATTCAAATCGGTTTCAAGTTTTTTCGAGCACAAATCAATTGCAAAAGTTTTTCCGTGCATAAATACGCAGAAATCATTGTCGCATTATGATACAGAACAACGATGATCCACGAATTCTCGTCGTTTTGGCAATGGTTGATTTGGATCATTATATCTCTTTGCGTGACATTGAAAGACGTACTGGAATCCCAAAATCAACAGACGTTCGAATTTTGCGGTTTCACATATTTCATCCATATCACATAACTTTGACTCAAGCTTTGATGCCAGATGAACTCCGCCGCAGACTTGAATTCTGCAATTGAGCACAAGAAAGTATCCGTGAAGATCCTGAATTTTTTAGATACGTAATGTTTTTGGACGAAGCTACATTTCATAGTGATGGGCAACTCAATCACCATAATAGCTATTATTGGTCTATCCAGAACCCTCATTGGGTATGTCATGTTGAAAATCAGCATAGATGGAGCCTCGTAGTTTGGTGCGGTATAATAAATGGCTATCTTATAGGACCTTATTTTTTCGATGGGAATGTCAACGGTGCAGCATATCTTGATTTCCTGCAGAATGAGTTACCAGAATTATTGGAAGATGTGGACTAGGAAACAAGACGTCGATTATGGCTACAACATGATGGTGCACTCTCGTACAGCATGAAAGGACTTTGAAAGGATTCTGAAAGAATTAATGAAAGGACTACAATCTTTCAGAAATATTTCACTGAAAGGATTCTGAAATAATTCTATGTCCGAGGTATTATTCTTTTAAAAATAATACATAAAAATATTTCATAAAGAATTCACAAGATATTTCAAAATCCTTTCAATGGAAGAATTCTGTAAGGATCCATGAATTCTTTTGGTAATAATTCGTAAATCTTTTCATACATCTTCCATTGAAAGGATTCTGTAAGAATAATATGAAATATTTTTAAAATATTTCATTGTATTATTTCTAAAAGGAATATACCTCGGACATAGAATTATTACAGAATCCTTTTAATGAAAGAATTCTGTAAGGATCCATGAATTCTTTTGGTAATAATTCGTAAATCTTTTCATACATCTTTCATTGAAAGTATTCTGTAAGAATGATATAAAATATTTTAAAAATATTTAATTGTATTATTTCTGAAAAAAATATACCTCGGACATAGAATTATTACAGAATCCTTTCAATGAAAGAATTCTGTAAGGATCCATGAATTCTTTTAGTAATGATGCATTAATCTTTTCATCTATCTTTAGTTGAGACGTGTAAAGTTCTAGAAATTTTATTCTTTCCTGTATTATTTGAGAATCAATTTAGAATTAATACACACACACACACACACACACACACACACACACACACACACACACACACACACACACACACACACACACACACACACACACACACACATATATATATATATATATATATATATAACGGATCTGATGATATAATTATTCATAGGATTACGAATAGTTTTACAGCGGTTAAAATCGAAGTTATCATAACACAGACATCGCACGCATAACAATTTACAGTTTCCATTTAAGACTCTTATTTTCCTTATATATGAAACGGGAAGCACTCTTACCGCTTGCGAGAGTAAGAGATACCGCCATCAAGCGGATAAATTATAAACTAATCCCGAAAATATTTCTAAATGATTCTGTTATATATCACGTTTTCTTTCATAAAGACCTTTTAAAGTCCATTCAGTAAGGATTCATGTAATAACTTTTATTCTCATCATAAGTTATTTCATGAAATATTTCAAAAAGATTTCAAAATTATTTCATGTAAGATTTCTTGAGACTTTACCAAAATATTACATGAATTATTTCATGAAAGCTTTTTGAATGAATCTTGAAATGATTCAGTGAAAGAATACCTTAGATCATTCCGAAAATCTTTCTAAATTATTTTATGAATTGAATCGTTGGAAGATTTCTGAGATCTTTCTTGTTTCCTTTCAAGAAGTCTTTTCAACGTCCTTTCAGTAAGGATTTATGTAATAACTTTTATTCTCATCATAAGTTATTTCATGAAATATTTCAAAAAGATTTCAAAATTATTTCATGTATGATTTCTTGAGACTTTACCAAAATATTACATGAATTATTTCATAAAAGCTTTTTGGAAGAATCTTGAAATTATTCGGTGAAAGAATAACTTAGATCATTCCAAAAATCTTTCTAAATTATTTTCTGTTTTTAATCGTTCGAAGATTTCTGAGTTCTTTCTTGTTTCCTTTCAAGAAGTCTTTTCAAAGTCCTTTCAGTAAGGATTCGTGTAATATTTCATGCCTTAACTTTCGTTTCCTTTTTGGTAATATTTTTGTAAAGACTTCTAAGTTCTAACTTCTAAGATCTTCCTGTGTATTATTTCAAAATTCTTTTATGCTGTGTGAGACTGTGTCATCGCTCACTAATGGTTCGTCACTTCTTGAACCAACGATACCGAAGACAATTGGTAGTAACATTACTGACTAGGAGAGTATCAGACCTCCGGATCACGGATTTTGATCAAACTTTGTGATAAGTTTTTAGATGTCAAAATATGAAAGGAAACAGAATTTTAGACCCCAACGCTCAATATTTCCCTAGTTACAGGCAATTTAAGAATATCACTAAAAAAGTTACTAGATTTTCAAACGCTTACAGTTCCTTAGCATTGATAGCTAGGAGCTTGAAACTTTTTTTAAATGAAAGCTAAGCTCAAATCCTTTCGAAATAGTAGTTATAGCATGTGAAAATATTATTTTTTCCCAAAGTTATAGCGTAATAAACATTAGACCCAATTTCAGCTTTTTTTATTAATTAATGTTTTAAAAAGAAAAATCAGGTCCAATGTTTATCACGCTATAACTTTGGGGAAAAATAATATTTTGACATGCTATAACTACTATTTCGAAAGGATTTGAGCTTTCATTTAAAAAAAGTTTCAAGCTCCTAGCTATCAATGCTAAGGAACTGTAAGCGTTTGAAAATCTAGTAACTTTTTTAGTGATATTCTTTAATTGCCTGTAACTAGGGAAATATTGAGCGTTGGGGTCTAAAATTCTGTTTCCTTTCATATTTTGACATCTAAAAACTTATCACAAAGTTTAAGCAAAATCCGTGATCCGGAGGTCTGATACTCTCCTAGTGAGTGGTGTCCAAGATCACCAGATCTAACAAGTCCAGATTTCTTTTCATGGGGCTACTTGAAAAATATTGTTTATGCACAGCAACCAACAACACGGCAAGATATGATGCAATGCATCACACAAGCTTGTAGAGTTATTCCGCGTCAAGTTTTGTTGTCCACAGTTGAAAACTTTGAACGTAGAATTCAACATTGCATAAATTTAAACGGGGCTATTTTTGAACATCTTATGAGATAAATGTTTGCATTCCCACCTTGCCTTAATTGGCTGGGTAATCAATACCCAGCCAATTATGCCTCCCTTTTTGCCTTGATTGGTTAGATTGATTCACGTACCTAATTGTGGTATGAACACAGGTAATGAGCAAATGTTCAGATGAACGGACTTTTATTTATTTGTGTTATTGGGTTTTGGTTATTTGGGTTATCGGGTTATTGGGGTTTTGGGTTATTGTTATTATTATTATTATTATTATTATTAACCTCACCCTTGCCCGATCATTCGTGTGCATGGATCAAGAAAATAATAAATTTGACCCCTACATGACCTTGGAGGGGTCAACCGCACCACACACATAATACCTTATCTGAACGTAGAATTTCTTGCTCTTTCCGAATCCAGGATAAAAAATGGGGGTTCAAATCTGTGTGGCTATCTCGTGCGGACAAACCTATAGAGCGTATATACCGCGCACCATTGACTTGTCCGCACGAGATAGCCACACTGGTTCCAATTCAAAAAATGACTTTGAAAATAAATCTCAAGATCAAAACTGATTTTATAGAAAGATAGCCCCCATTGTCCTGAATAACTTTCGTCTGAACAATTTTTTTATACAACGCCAACTGTCAAAAATATCTCGGTGGTTTTTTTAAAATGGGACACCCTGTATATTCTTCTAACTCAACATTATCCAAGTCAACATTTTCATTTTGAAAGACAAAATTTTGAAAACCAATATTTTTAAGTTCTGCAGCAAACTTAACAATTCAATCGAAAAACTGTAATTGTTCCCCGTTGAAAAAATTCATATATGGATGTCCATAAGGATATCCATATGGAAATCCATATGGAATCAATATTAAAATCCGTCTAAAAACGCCATATGGATTTCCATAAAGATATCCATATTGATTTCTATATTCTATTCAACACGATATTTTCTACAAACTATATATCGTCAAGCATACTTTAACATACATGCATAGAAATAATGAATAAAATTAATAAATTATTCGTTGAGTGATAATTTAATGGAGTATTGAGTATTTAGTAAAAGTTTTAAATCATCAAAACGACTTTAATTTCTAATATTTAAAACTTAGTTAATGATTTAAAATTAGCATTTCTTACCGCAACAAAATGATGTTGTTTTACGTAATGAGAAGATTATATGTTGGGATAAAGGTGTAGTCTCTAACAAGTTTCTATAAAGAACTTTGACCAGTGTAAAAATAGCATGAATTTTATGAAATATTAAAATATACTATTAGAATTATTAAAAAGTGGGGTAATGGAAATTTTATAATTGAAAGTAATAAATTATCAATATTTTTTAGTAACAAAATAGTGTATTGTAATTTTATTTCTTTAAAATATACAGTAAAATTAATAATGGAACATGTTTGGAACGACACTTATAAATTGTCTATTTCTTTTATTGACAACAACTGCAATTCTCTGTATATCATCAGTCTTTATAACAATAGTTTCTCTATTTATCTGGATAATTAATACTGCATTACAATTATAAAAGTAGCTATCATTCGTATGAATTTTCCGACATACAGTATATTCTTCTTCATTCTTATTATCAACTAAAAAGCTTCTATTTTCACAAAACTTCAATCAGATATTTGGGCGTAACAGTTTATTGATTTGAGAGCTATGGTTTAGAAGTAGAAAACAGACAATCATATTTTACCATTCTACGATATCATTCAGTAAAATTCTCAGCAATCCTTGAAGGTTATCAATGATTTCATTATTCCTATATATTTTAGGTTTTCCAAAATATCGACATTCATTGATTTTATCTGTTTTTCCAGTAAGTTTTTTGAAAAAATATTTACAAAATTCTAAAACTGAAGATTCACCTTCTTCACTAACTTTCTTAAGTAGTAGAGTCAACGAAGATAGATCCTAATAGAAGCGCAGAACCCCAAGGCGCTTAAGAGGATATCGTAGTTCTGCTCCTCCGAAATAATATTTTTATTCAAAGTTCATGAGTAAACAGTGCGTCAAATCAAATTCTTTCACTTCAGTAAGAAAATTTGTAAGATTAATCCTTAGCGCGGACAAGTCAAGAAATTTATCAAAATAGTATACATAAAAAGTTATAAACAAACTTTCGATATATACTATTTTGAGGTTAGGTTTATCGAGCTTGATATCTAATTTTCATTCAAAGTTCATAAAAAAATATGAAGCTAAATTGAATTTTTAATTTAACAAAAATTATTGTATTAATATAGTTCTAGCGCGGACAAGTCATTATATTTGCCCAAATAGTGAATTTAAAAAGATATCAGTAAGATAAGAAAAGCAAAACTCGATTCCAACAACTACGACATCCCGTTAAAGCTATAAATATGTAGTTGGTACCCCGAACAAGCGCGGCGTTAACGTCGCTTATAGTAGGTAAATGATAATCAAGCGGCAGTTATCGTTGATAGTTATTCTGAGTATATCTGGAAACTATAATACAGTTAAAAATATGATCAAACTCTATATAATTATTTTTATACAAATTTAGAGAATGAAATAATGAATAACAATTCATGGTCAACTCAAACTTTCATTCTTAAACCTCAAAGGGCGAACAATTCATATATTACATTCTTTTTATAACGTTTGTAATCATTGATGGCGTATGTAACTTTTTTTTCTTTTGCAAATGTTATAATTATATAGTAATCTAGATAATAGTCCTTTAAATTTTTCAATTTAAAATTTTGAAAGTAAAAATTAAATATCTTCTTTTTAAGATTTTAAAGTAAAAGTATTTTGAAAAGTTATTAGAAACTAAATTTCTCTCTCAGATTATTCATCTTGAAAATTTTTAAAATTTTATTTCGTTCATTTAGCAAATTGTCCGCATAAAAAAAAATAATTATAGTCTATTAATAAAATTAAATATTAAAAAAAATTTAATTTTACCAAAATTTAAATTTTTAATACTCTTGGTTTTATTAATAAACTATAATATTTTTTTACACTTGCAAAAGAAAAAAAAATTATATACGTTATCTCTGATTACAAACATTATAAAAAGAATGTAATCTATTAATTGTTTGCCCTTTGAGATTTAAGAATAACAGTTTAAGTTTAACTTAAATTGTTTTTCATTATTTCATTTTTGTAATTTTCGTAAAAATAATTATAGAGAGTTTGTTAATATCTTTTAAATTTTATTATACTTTCTAAATATACTCGGAATAAATATCAATGATAACTGCCGCTTAGTTATCATTTACCTATTAAGAGCTACGTTAGCGCCGCGCTTGGTCGGGGTACTAACTACATATTTATAGCTTCAAAGCGCCTTGGGGTTCTGCGCTTCTATTAAGAGGCGGTCGGAACCAAATCGGTGACTTGCGGTATATATCAAGTCAGCATTTTTCGCTTTACGATAATATTTTGTATATTTTTATGGCTTAAACTATTTCAAATCATTCTTCATATACATGACTAGAGGAAATGACTATATTTTTACCATATGAATAAGTAAATAAATTATTATAAGCATTTATTACAAATATTAAACAGACTTGACATATACCGCATGCAAAAAACTGTCGTGTCGATTGTTAGGTGGCATTTTTCGCTTTATAACAATATTTTGTATATTTTTGTGGCTCTAACTATTTTAAATTATTCTTTATATACATGACTAGAGGAAATGACTATATTTTTACCATATTAATAAATGAATAAATTATTATAAGCATTTATTACAAGCACCGAACTAAGTCACCGATTTGGTTCCGACCACCTCTTAAGAGCAGGCCGGATTCGCTGTCCTTGTCTAATTGGCATTTTTGTTATTTACTCAAGTATTAATCGGTGTATCTGCAAATTGAAGGTTAAGGGCAATAGATATTATTATTACAAATATTTATGCACAAGAAAAAAAAATCTATCGCTTTGTTTTTGAGAAAAGTACGGAACGCGAAAATATTATAAACATAATCTTTTACTTCGGCGTTTCTTACTTTTCTCAAAAACAAATCGGTAGATTTTTTTTTTCTTGTGCATAGATATTCATAATAATAATATCTATTGCGATCAACCTTTATTTTGAAGATACACCGATTAATACTTGAGTAAATAACAAACAACTCAATTGTTACTTGGTCGGTATCAGGTTCTACTCCGGCCTGCCGTTAAGATCTATCTTCGTTGGTAGAGTAAACTATGTTTGAATTCAAAATAGCAACAAATCTGATAAAGTTATTCCGTCATAAATATCTTGCAATAAACCCTCTACTTTTTTCTGCTGTTCATTACATAGTCATAATATTCGTCATTATTTTCCATCAATATTCGAATTTGATTTTCTACATTCAAAGCAACAAAAAAGCTATTATTTATCCCTTTAACACATAAATCTTCATTACAAATATCGCTATAAACTTTGCAAATTTTACGATCAATCTCTTTTATATATATCTGGCAATTTGGACTAACAGCGTGATAGGTAACTCCAGTGCTAGTGCCGAACATTTTTTTTATAGGGTAACGAGATTCTGGTACCACGTTTTTGTCAAATAAGACATTTAATAATTTACAAAGATCTTGTATTCCATAGTTTGGTAAAAGATAGTGCAACCCATTGACATTGATTGGCAAGAAAAGAAGCATCAATTACTTTATTGAAATTCTGATCTTCTTTTAAATTTCTTAGTTCATAGCATGGGTTCTCATCATTATTCATAGTCTTCTCTCTCTGAGAATTCATCATGACTGTTATCTTTTTCATTAACCTCATTATTTTGTATATCATAAATATCATTCTCGTCCTATAAGAGTTAAAATAATAATATTTATTTCCAAATGAATAATTTTAAGTAACATAATGGTGTTCCAATAACTAATTTTAGTTCATTTATATGATTATTGTCAAATAATATTTTATAATTCGTAGACTAACGCTTTAGGGCCTCGGGATTTGTTCTATGAAAGTTTAGAACTTTTAACATTTTTTGCTTAAGAGTTTGAAGGCTCGGAGCTTAAGAGTTTAAATGTATATGTGTATGTGTATATGTGCTTCGCATGCGTATACGTGTATGTGTGAGTATGTGTGAATATGTATGTGCGCAAATTGCTATAGAATATAAAATGCAAATTTAGATTAATAGATAATTTTATTAAAAAACGTTTTTTTTTACACTCCGTGCGAGAAGCTCGATTTCACGCACGCTGTACAAAGTGACACGTGCGAAAATGGAGCTTCTCACACGTCGTGTCAAAAAATAGTGTTCGATACTCGTGCGAGAAAGTGATTTCTTACTCGTGTGACCTTTTCATCCTCGCTTCGCTCGGGCGCAAACCGCCACACAAGTAAAAAATCACTTTATCGCACTAGTACCGAAATATACTATTATGCAATTCTGTGCGTGGAGTTAGTGCGTGAAGCGCTTTTTTCCTTGCGTGATGTACTACTTCACGCACACTTATTACTTCACGCGCTACTGTCCACTTCGCGCACAGTTTTGTAGTCAACGCTCCATATGACGCCCCGCTTTACACTTCACGCACTACCAAATAAGAAAAATGTGGTTAAGATGTAGTAGTTTGTGGAAGGTCTTAATGAATCCTTCATTAGTACGTCTTTTAAATTTGATTCGGTAAGATGCTTTTTGTAACGGAGAATATTGAGGTGATTCCTCAATTTTTTATTGTTAATAATTTATTATCCTTTGTTATTTATTGTTCATGTATTTATTATTTCCCAACTTCTTTGTTTTCAAATTTTTTTTTTTATTTATTTCAATTATTATTTACTTACTTATTTGTATTGTTTCGCCATTTTTTTATTTTATTATTTTTTTTTTTTCAAAAGTATCTTTTTAATGGGGGGGAGGCTCCGCCCCCCTGCCGCCCTGGACCCGCTTCCTCCTGTCTCTTGCTTCCTTGTACTGTTCTTTGCACTACCTTCACGCACTTATTGCATAAAATATTGTATGCAACTTGTGCGTGCCCTTCTCGCACTCGTGGGAACGCAGGGGCACTCGTGCGCATGCGTTCCCTACTCGTGCGCGAAGCGTCACTTCACGCACTTGTAACATAAACTACTATTATTGGTGATAAGATAAGCTTATTTAAAACAATATTAATATTATTTTTTCTGTTTGTTTTTATTAAAGTACATATAAGTCACTTTAAAACCTGCAGATCTAATTGAATTTTAAATTATACACAATTTATCATTTAATCATGTATAATTACAAATAATTTTTATGATCACTAATGTGAATAATAATAAAATAATGTTCCCTTTATATAGATATAGATATATATATAGGTATATGCATACGCTGACAGAAAAGGTATCTCGATCCTCTTGGATATAACTTGAAATCAGTGGAACAAGAAATTAATTTAAACATCTAGTTACCTACATCTAAGAAATTATTTATCCATTTGAATGATCACATCGAATCGGAGTAATTCTTTTGCTTCTAGGAATCTTTTTTCAATTTACATATATATGTTATGCATAATATAACGTTTTACAGTTTAACGTACGATTTACAACCAAGCTTCAAATTGATTGGAAAATTCGTCGATAAAATCGACTTAGCGCTTCAGTTAAGAAGATTTTCGTCGTTACGTCAACATAATCTCTGATAACGTTCGCGATATTCGATAGTGTTTGTTGAAAAATGATTACTGCAGATGCGCGCGTCGGCGTTAAGTTTGCCGTTAGACGTTACGGTGTACGTTAACGAATAAGCCCCGAGGGGGGTTATTCCCCTGGTAACACGGTCAACACAATTTTGCTGCAATTTTCTTGAAAATCAAAAACTTGCAGCAGAACATGTGCTGTCTGTTTCCGCATTCTATAGGGTTTTTTATGAAAAGAAATTACAGCAGATAAGTGCAACAGAATTGCACGTTTCTGGCAGAGAAAAAGTGCAATCTACGGAACGGAAAAAATGCGCAGAATCTTGAAGATATTTTGCAGTAAACTTGTGGAAAAAACTTATTACAGACACTAGCAACAAAATTGAGTAAATAATTCCCGACAAAGTTTTGCAGCACAATTACGTAAGAATTGCAAATTGTCAAGTGCTGTTCTGCGAATCGTAATAAGTACACAAGCATATAACAGAATCGAAACAGTCTTGCATTAGAAACTTGCAGCAGTACTTTACCTCAGATTTACATAAGAATGACAAAAGTTAAGTGCAATTATATGACGAGAATAAACATGCAAACTTGCAGCAGGATCAAAGTAGTCTTCCGTAAGAATCTTGCAGCAGCACTTCACCCCATAATTACATTAGAATGACACAAGTTAAGTGCAATTATGTTACGAAAATAAACACGTAAATTTGCAGCAGAATCGAAGCAGTCTTCCGTAAGAATCTTGCAGCAGCACTTTACCCCCGAATTACATAAATATGACAAAAGTTAAGTGTAATTTAATGATGAGAATAAACACGCAAATGTACAGCAGAATTGTAGCAGGTTTATGTGAGAATCATGCAGCAGATTTGCGCTAAAATTACATCAGAAGGACAAAAGTTAAATGCGATCTTATCATAAGAATAATCACGCGAGCATGCAGCATACTTGAAGCTATCTCGCATAAGAATCTTGCGACAAAACTTTACTACAGAATTACGTATGAATGTAGAACCAAAATATTTATCATCTTTTACTGATAGAAATTTATTTTAAACTTTTCTTAGATATTATAAAAATTTTTTATCTACGTTTTTTATATTTGACAGTTGGCTGCAATGGTCTCCTCTCTTCTCCCCAATGTCTACATGTATATAATTTTATACTATAACATCAGCGCTCACCCCTTTGTGTATATATGTTGATTGTTTTTTGCGTTTCTTCTTTTTTCTTTTAGCCAATATGTGCCTATAGGTGTAGGCATTGGTAGTAAGAACACGTAAAGTTTAAAAAAATGCATTAAATATGTATCGCAATTATAAATTATTATATTTTCATTAAATTATAAATTATAATTTTTAAATTCAACATTTGCTTTCTTAAGGTTGTATGGGCTACACAGTCTATGTCAATGCGAAAAAATGTATATGTCTTAGACGGTACTTACTGTTTTATCATAGAAAATTAGCAATAAATTTTAATAAAAAATAAAAATCAAAATTCCATCCTCGTCAATAGATTCTAAATTTCAAACTGAACAAAATAAACTTTGTTGCAGTCAAATAAAATCATTTTTGAAAGTTTGGCATTATTATTTATGATTGCATTAGATTTGTGTAAAATGTATAAACTTTAAAATGTTATAACTCTTTAATAATTAATTATATTTAAATGAAACAAAGTTTAAAATGATTGTTTTAATATTATCTAATAAGTTACGAAGCTAAAAATTGAATAATTACTTTCTAACGAAAAATATAGATGATTTTCTAAAAAACTAACTTTTGACACAGACTGTATAGCCCATACAACCTTAAAATCTGTCAACAACTCTTATAAACATGTTCTCGTTAGTTGAATGTTAATAATATTCACAATGAAAATTTTTTATTAAAATACAATGTATTATCTTTATTCTATAAAGTGACTTCAATTTTTGAACTATTAATTAACTTTGAAATTCTATAAGCTGTGCTGCTGCAAGATTCTTACGGAAGACTGCTTCGATTCTGCTGCAAAATTGCGTGTTTATTCTCGTCATATAATTGCACTTAACTTATGTCATTCTTATGTAATTCTGGAGTAAAGTGCTGCTGTAAGATTCTTACGGAAGACTGCTTCGATTCTGCTGCAAGTTTGCGTGTTTATTCTTATTTTAGAATCGCACGTTTCGATTGGCAATCTGTTACAAATCTGACGCACGTTTCAGTCGCAATTAAATTTCAGCAGATACCCTAGCGGAAAAAAAAGAAGAAAACTAAAGAAAACTGAAGACAACAGTTTATAACAGAAGATAACGGCAGAAAAATGTCGGAATTGAGACAAATACAACAGTTATTAACTGTTTTCTTCAGTTTTCTGTTGATATTATCAGTTTTCTTCAGTTATCTTCTGTTTTCTTCACTTATTATATGAAAATAAAAATTTTTTTTTTAATTTTCTTCATTTTTCTTGGTTTTTTAACAGTTATCAACTGTTTTCTTCAGTTTTCTGCCGATATTATCAGTTTTCTTCAGTTGTTTTCTGTTTTCTTCACTTTTTATGTAAGAAAATTTATTTCTTTTTCAATTTTCTTCACTTTTCTTCGTTTTTCAACTGTTATCAACTGTTTTCTTCAGTTTTTCGCCGGTATTATCAGTTTTCTTTGGTTATCTTCTGTTTTCTTTACTTTTTTTGTAAAAAAATATTTTTTTTCCAATTTTCTTCATTTTACTTTATTTTTAAACAGTTATTACCTTTTTTTCTTAGATTTCTTCACTTTTTTCAGTTTTGTTCAGAATGTAACTGTTTTCTTCAGTTTTCTTCACTTTTCAACAGTTATTTTCAGAATATAACTGTTTTCTTCAGATTTCTTCACTTTTAAACAGTTATTTTCAGAATATAACTGTTTTCTTCAGTTTTCTTCACTTTTCAACAATTATTTTCAGAATATAACAGTTGTCTTCAGTTTTAGCCGGATTTCTTCACTTTTCAAATTGCTTTTATAAATGAAGAAAAACGTTGAAAAATGAATAAAACTGTTGATAATTGCAGATAACTGCAGAAAACTGATAAAAACTGAAGAAATCAGAAGAAATCAGAAGATAATGTTGTCTTTGTCTCAATCTCGACATTTTTCAACAGTTAATTTCCGTTTTCTGCAGTTTTTATCAGTTTTCTTCTGTTTCCTTCTGATATTTTCGGATATTTACTATTTTCTGCATTTTTTTTCCGCTAGGGTATGCATTAAAATGTGGAAACAGACCATGCAAGTTCTGCGCAATCGTGCTTGCAACAGATTGTGTATACAGATCTGTAAGCGTCTCATAAGTGACGCAAGTCGTATTGACCAATCAAAGAGTTTCTATAGATCTATCTCGTTTGCTAGACAGTTACAGAATACAACTCCAGATTCAGTCACAAAAATTTTTTATTATTTTAGATATTCAATTATAGTTCAATCAATTGAGCAAAAAAAAGTTATTTTAGATATTAATTCAGGGCTTGATGAAAGGATAAATAAAAAAAAACCTCTATAGAGTTGTTAAGGGTGATAAAAGAACATACCCAATACATAATGTTGTTAAGTCCTGGCTTGCACCAGGACTAAATAAAAGTGGATAAATAAAAGTGTATATGTTATTTAATTATATTAATTAATTGCATTAAATATATATAAATTATGTACGTTCAAAATATTGAATTTATTTATAAAATGTATAAAGATAGAGATGTATGAATCTAGTGGTGGAAAGACTCCACCAATATTTAATTGAACAAAATTGCTCTCACGATTGAATATTATTAAAGGATAAACTTGATTCTTGAAAATAAAGAGTTTATTAAATAATTATATATTCTTACCTTGTAGTATTTCTCAGTAGATTGGTGCTAGGTATGGGCAGACAAATGAATAGGCACAATATGTAAATAGATGGGGCTCAAAGATGCTGCTTATTGAAACAAAAGCAACATAAAAACCCGAAAACAGTTACTGATTACTAAGTCTCAAAAATCTATTTACAATTAGCATGGATTAAAGTTTTATACAATTATTCGTGTTGTTAATTTGTAAAACATAGTTTAATGACATTGTAATAACAATTCAGCAAAGTCAACGAAGAGAAAAATGTATGCTGCTGACACGTCTAAAAAATTTTTTTTTTCTTTTTACCATTAGTTTTTGTTGTTCTTTTCGGGTATTTAAGAGCTTGTTTTTATTTATTTTTTAACAATCATCATCATGTATCCAAGGAAGCAGTATACCCGAGTTTGTGTAAGTATCTCTATTATTATCTTAATATTACGAGTTCAATATTATATTCTTATTTTTATATATTTTTTTCTTTCATTAATATTATTATTACCTTTATTATTATTTATTCATTTATTTATTGAAAAAAAAAATAAATTTCTTGTTTTTTTTCTCTTATTTCAGTTTGCGGATTGGCAGCTGAGACGTGTGTTCCGGCTGATGGACCGTTATCAAAATAATGCATGGTGGCTTGGATCTCGACGAGAGCTCGATGTTTGGGACCTTTATGCCCTGTTTAGGGATGAAGAGTGCACGGTAATCGTTAATGGTACGCAGATGCGCATGCAAGTGTTCCAAAATGATTTCTTCCTGTACGTTGGCGATCTGTTTATAAGAAGAGGCGAGTTGATCTCACAACTCCCTGTAATGGGGCACCCTGGGTGGGTTCCAATAGATTGCGAGCCAGTTTTTAATTATGGAGAACAATGGGATTAGTTTTCCTCTGTTTCTTTTTTCTGTATATCTTTTGTTATATATAAAAAAAAATAATAATAATGTAATTGTACAATATAATTTTATAATATACCTATTTTCATCATAATCTTTTGTTTACCTTAAAAATGTCTGAACTTTTGACCGGACATACATATTCCCATGTATTTTTCGACGCTGAATCCGAATCTGTAATAAAAATATAGGGTTTTCCTACCTTTTCTCAGAGTTTTATTGAAAAAACCTCATTTTTTACGGTTTTTTTGCGGTTTTTCGAGTCTAGAAAAAACAAATCATGAGATACGGTTAATTGGACTTCAAAATCGAATTCTACGGGAAAAAATACACGGGAAACCATACCTTCAAATTTTTTTAACGCGATTCTAGTCCTCTGTATGGGGCTGAAAAGATGAGGAAATCGGTAAAAGTCGAAATTTTGCCTAAAATGGATTTAAACAATATTAAAATTTAATCATGCGTCTTTTGAAGAGTCGATAAACATTGGAAATACTATCCTGGGGGTTTTTCAGATTGCTGATCATGAATTTGAAGTCAGATTGTGTAAAAACTACTTCTAGAGGGCGGTGACAAGAACTGTATATGGTAAATTTATCGATTTTTTAAAAATTTTACGTCTGAAATACTAATTTTAGAGTCTTTCACAGCATTGACTGTAAATTCAAGATATTAACTTAGCCTATTGTGTACGTTAAACTTAACATTTTGTCTATGTTTGTCTCTCTCTCTCTCTCTCTCTCTTCCGATGTTTTTTTAAATTGGCTTACGCTTACGTACACGTTTCTCTTCGAATGACCGATGTAGTGGATTTCTGACACGTTTTTGTCCTTTTTCGCAGCTGTTTCTCTTTTTATCATCCAGCAGTAATCTGCTAACATGTTGATACCCCAGTTTCCTTGAAATCTACGTTCAAACTCCTTTAAATCTTGGTGAAATCGTTCACCATGCTCTTCACTAAAGTCTCCGTTATTTTCAGGAAACTGATCAACGTGTGAATCAAGAAAATGAAGTTTTAAGTTCATTAGACAACCCAATTTTTCAAAATTACGTACCATTCTTTTCACAATAGCTTTATAATTCGTGTCTTTGGCATTACCCAAAAATTTCGTCGATACCTCTTTAAAACTTAACCATGCTGCCTTTTCAACATCAGTCATGCTTTGTTCAAAGTTTTCGTCTCTAAATAAAGTTCGGATTTCAGGACCATCAAAAATACCTTCATTTAATTTAGCATCAGATTTATGGGGAAATACTTTGCTTATATATTGGAAGCATTGACCGTCCTTGTCCAAAGCTTTAACTAATTGCTTTATCAATCCAAGCTTTATATGCAGAGGCGGTATCAAAATTTTCGAAGGATTAACGAGTGGATCTTTTATAACATTCTGTTTTCCAGATTCAAACGATTCTCTTGATGGCCAAATTTTCTTTTTATAGTGTTTTTCTCTATCTCTGCTATCAAACATGCATAAATAACATGGGTACTTCGTAAATCCAGATTGTTGTCCAAGTATCATAGATAAAATCTTTAAATCGCCACATATTTGCCATTTATGTTCTCTATATTTTATTTTCGTTAAAAGTAGTTCAAGATTGGAATACTCTTCTTTAAGTACTGTTGAATGTGCTAATGGTATAGGAGCATATTTATTTGTGATATTGAGGAGTACTGCTTTAAGGCTGCGCTTTGATGAATCAATGAATAGTCGCCAATTTTCAGGTTTGTATATGTTGGGTTTCAATTCATCAATAAGACCTTTCACGTCCGTGCAATAAACCATATTAGAATCATTCTTGAAATAATTTCTAAAGCGCTCTTCTCGATTACGATATGCACATACTTTAGTACCCTTTGTCAACATATTTCGTCTCTTAAACTCTGAAGCCATAAACTCTGATTGTTCCTTAGATAAACCACTCTTTCTAAATAAATCGTTCAGACTTTTTTGATCAAACTTTTCAACAGTTCGTTCTTCACCCTTAGGAATATACTCTTCATCACTATCCAGAGAATGTTCTTCAGGTGAACTTAGATCTTCTTCATTTGGTGTGTTTGTGTCAGAGACAATTTGATCTGTCAATTTTTTATTTATACTTATTCTGTTGTAAAACTGGGTACTGTTGTTTAGAAATGAATTCGGTTTCATTTTAAAGCTCCGTTCAGTTAATCACTGTTGTACAATGTCATTGATCTTAAAGCATTGTTTATAAACGAATGGGACTTATGATCTTTTTCCAAAGCTATATATATATATATATATATATATATATATATATATATATATATCAGTACTCTATAAGGGTACCTAAAAAAAAACCTGCTGCTGCGAAGTATTGGTCACGATGACAACTGCCCTGAAAATGGGATGTGTAGAATGATTCGGTGTACTCAATACTTTGCAGTAACGAACCCAGCGAAGGCGCGCTGTCCTGCAGGGGAGCACTAGGATGTGAGAATGATGCCGTAGTGTGTCCGACGACGAGTTGACATTGTCCTCGTCAAAGTCGGAAAGCTCTCATACTTAGGCCTGGGGAGGTATGAGAGTTATCACCCCTAGGACGGCGGACTCACCTGCGATCGGAACAGGATTCCTAGTGTGTGGGGTTTAATTCAACAATATGGCTAATTCAAATTTTCAACCTTTTTTAAACTGCGCTGGTACATCCAATAACAGTTTTAACCATACGTGTAATGGATCTCAAGATAATTTCTGTTATGTATGTTCAGAATATATTGGACAACGAAACAAAAGAAAAATCACAGATAATATTAATTTTATCTATCAAAAATGTTTTGATATTGAGATTTCTCAACAGGATAAAATTTGGGTTCCTCATTATATATGTGCTTCATGTTATGCCATGATGAATCGATACAACACCAGTCAGGCTAGGTCCAAATTAAAATTTACTATACCTACAAAGTGGAAGGAACCAAAAGATGAAAATGATTGCTATTTTTGTTTAACAAAGATACAAGGTTTAGACAAGATACAGAAAAAAGGAATAGTATATCCTAATACTTCTTGTATAGAATTTCCATCCAAGAATTTTATAGATATTTTTGAAAATAAAGATTCGAGAGATAGTTTTACAACAGGCTTAGGAAATCTAAATGTAGATGAAAACTCGACAGATGAAACAACTGAAAATCTGATTGCCGCAGACGGAAGCTCATCAAATGAAGAAGATCTAAGTTCACCTGAAGAACATTCTCTGGATAGTGATGAAGAGTATATTCCTAAGGGTGAAGAACGAACTGTTGAAAAGTTTGATCAAAAAAGTCTGAACGATTTATTTAGAAAGAGTGGTTTATCTAAGGAACAATCAGAGTTTATGGCTTCAGAGTTTAAGAGACGAAATATGTTGACAAAGGGTACTAAAGTATGTGCATATCGTAATCGAGAAGAGCGCTTTAGAAATTATTTCAAGAATGATTCTAATATGGTTTATTGCACGGACGTGAAAGGTCTTATTGATGAATTGAAACCCAACATATACAAACCTGAAAATTGGCGACTATTCATTGATTCATCAAAGCGCAGCCTTAAAGCAGTACTCCTCAATATCACAAATAAATATGCTCCTATACCATTAGCACATTCAACAGTACTTAAAGAAGAGTATTCCAATCTTGAACTACTTTTAACGAAAATAAAATATAGAGAACATAAATGGCAAATATGTGGCGATTTAAAGATTTTATCTATGATACTTGGACAACAATCTGGATTTACGAAGTACCCATGTTATTTATGCATGTTTGATAGCAGAGATAGAGAAAAACACTATAAAAAGAAAATTTGGCCATCAAGAGAATCGTTTGAACCTGGAAAACAGAATGTTATAAAAGATCCACTCGTTAATCCTTCGAAAATTTTGATACCGCCTCTGCATATAAAGCTTGGATTGATAAAGCAATTAGTTAAAGCTTTGGACAAGGACGGTCAATGCTTCCAATATATAAGCAAAGTATTTCCCCATAAATCTGATGCTAAATTAAATGAAGGTATTTTTGATGGTCCTGAAATCCGAACTTTATTTAGAGACGAAAACTTTGAACAAAGCATGACTGATGTTGAAAAGGCAGCATGGTTAAGTTTTAAAGAGGTATCGACGAAATTTTTGGGTAATGCCAAAGACACGAATTATAAAGCTATTGTGAAAAGAATGGTACGTAATTTTGAAAAATTGGGTTGTCTAATGAACTTAAAACTTCATTTTCTTGATTCACACGTTGATCAGTTTCCTGAAAATAACGGAGACTTTAGTGAAGAGCATGGTGAACGATTTCACCAAGATTTAAAGGAGTTTGAACGTAGATTTCAAGGAAACTGGGGTATCAACATGTTAGCAGATTACTGCTGGATGATAAAAAGAGAAACAGCTGCGAAAAAGGACAAAAACGTGTCAGAAATCCACTACATCGGTCATTCGAAGAGAAACGTGTACGTAAGCGTAAGCCAATTTAAAAAAACATCGGAAGAGAGAGAGAGAGAGAGAGACAAACATAGACAAAATGTTAAGTTTAACGTACACAATAGGCTAAGTTAATATCTTGAATTTACAGTCAATGCTGTGAAAGACTCTAAAATTAGTATTTCAGACGTAAAATTTTTAAAAAATCGATAAATTTACCATATACAGTTCTTGTCACCGCCCTCTAGAAGTAGTTTTTACACAATCTGACTTCAAATTCATGATCAGCAATCTGAAAAACCCCCAGGATAGTATTTCCAATGTTTATCGACTCTTCAAAAGACGCATGATTAAATTTTAATATTGTTTAAATCCATTTTAGGCAAAATTTCGACTTTTACCGATTTCCTCATCTTTTCAGCCCCATACAGAGGACTAGAATCGCGTTAAAAAAATTTGAAGGTATGGTTTCCCGTGTATTTTTTCCCGTAGAATTCGATTTTGAAGTCCAATTAACCGTATCTCATGATTTGTTTTTTCTAGACTCGAAAAACCGCAAAAAAGCCGTAAAAAATGAGGTTTTTTCAATAAAACTCTGAGAAAAGGTAGGAAAACCCTATATTTTTATTACAGATTCGGATTCAGCGTCGAAAAATACATGGGAATATGTATGTCCGGTCAAAAGTTCAGACATTTTTTTTTCATTTTGTGGGCCTGTGTATTTGTTAATAAAATAATTTTAAGCATCTTTTATCTTTTTAATTTAAGTTTATAATCCGCTAATCTTAAGAACTATAAATAAATGAATAAAAAAATAAAAATAAATCCAAAAAAAAAAATTTTAAAACAACAAAAATTTTACAAAAAATATATTATGAGAAAATTTAATATTCAAGTAAAGATTATAATCATTAAACCAACATATATGTATGTGTATATATATATATATATATATATATATATATATGGGACGTTTCAGGTCAACTCACCGAACAAAAAAATAAAATTCGTTGTAAATCTGTGAAAATGTTCCATTTCATACCCAAAATATACAAAAAAATTTTCAGAGGTATAGATCCAATGGATTAAGAGTAATGAGTAATGAAATATTGTGATTTTTCAAAATTTTTGGTGAATTCATCAAATTAATAATTTTTTTACTCAAAAACTAAGGGTCCTAGAGATGTACTTATGAAGACATTTTTTGTTGCAAATTAAGCGTAGAATCAGCACAAATTTTTTTAAATCTCAAGATTGCTATCTTCTGATTGGTCCACTTTGTTATTTCATATAATTTGCAATTACTTGAGTTCGAACAGGTTGATTTCACTCCTGTTGGAGTATGTTATGTCTTCTGATAACATATTGAAGTAAGCTTTTGCTCCACTTGGCTCGAGCCCTAGGAGAGGAGCTATAGAACTTTGAATATTGAAAAATTTTTAATTTTGAATTTAACACATACATCAACATTTTCTTCTTCGATGTTCATAGATCATACAATATACGAATGCATGATTGTCTAAATATTTTAACATTTATCTATTTCTTTATGATGCAAGTGCTTTATTAAAATATTAATTATGCATTACGTACACATCATCAAGATACACTCATAAACAAGAAAATTTTATTCGTTTAACTAATTTGTCATTATAACTATTTTGCATACGTATTAAAAATTATTTAAATATACATATTTAGGAATTAAAATTAATACTATATATCTGGAAATAAAAAGGATAAAGTTAAATAAATTCTATACGGATAAAATTTATTCAATATAAAAATTTATTACAAAATGAAAGAATCTGTTATTTGTGTATTCTGTAACTTTTAACAAGTACTTCTTAATTTATCTCCACTCTAATGACATTATAATTTTAAAATACCATTTCAATTTAAAAAAAAATTTTGAGTAATTTATTTTCAGAAAAATGAGATAAATTAAGAAGTACTTGTTAAAAGTTACAGAATACACAAATAACAGATTCTTTCATTTTGTAATAAATTTTTATATTGAATAAATTTTATCCGTATAGAATTTATTTAACTTTATCCTTTTATTTCCAGATATATAGTATTAATTTTAATTCCTAAATATGTATATTTAAATAATTTTTTAATACGTATGCAAAATAGTTATAATGACAAATTAGTTAAACGAATAAAATTTTCTTGTTTATGAGTGTATCTTGATGATGTGTACGTAATGCATAATTAATATTTTAATAAAACACTTGCATCATAAAGAAATAGATAAATGTTAAAATATTTAGACAATCATGCATTCGTATATTGTATTATCTATGAACATCGAAGAAGAAAATGTTGATGTATGTGTTAAATTCAAAATTAAAAATTTTTCAATATTCAAAGTTCTATAGCTCCTCTCCTAGGGCTCGAGCCAAGTGGAGCAAAAGCTTACTTCAATATGTTATCAGAAGACATAACATACTCCAACAGGAGTGAAATCAACCTGTTCGAACTCAAGTAATTGCAAATTATATGAAATAACAAAGTGGACCAATCAGAAGATAGCAATCTTGAGATTTAAAAAAATTTGTGCTGATTCTACGCTTAATTTGCAACAAGAAATGTCTTCATAAGTACATCTCTAGGACCCTTAGTTTTTGAGTAAAAAATTATTAATTTGATGAATTCACCAAAAATTTTGAAAAATCACAATATTTCATTACTCATTACTCTTAATCCATTGGATCTATACCTCTGAAAATTTTTTTGTATATTTTGGGTATGAAATGGAACATTTTCACAGATTTACAACGAATTTTATTTTTTTGTTCGGTGAGTTGACCTGAAACGTCCCATATGTATATATGTGTTACTTATATTTCCATTGTTATTATATTTTTCTTTTTATTCAATTAAACAATTAATTAAAAAAATATATATATATATATATATATATATATATATATATATATATATATATGTATACACTAGAATACACGCTTACGCATGGACATGTCAGTGCGTCCAATTAGAATAAGATTATATTTTACATGTTATTTTAGTTTTAATAGATAAGTTCTTAAATTACTCATTACTTTGTTGTTAAATATTATTACTAATCGTAGAATAAGTTACTAATAACAATCGTAAAATTTATTAATTAATTCTATTTTTCTATTAAGAGTCATCACTAATCTATCTTTTTATAATAATATTATTTGCTTAGTTTTATTGCATTATTCTTAACAAATAATTTAGATTAAGTTACTATTACTATTGATTAATTTAGCTATATTATAAATTAAGTTAATTTTAAATGCTCATTATATTAATATTTCTTTATTCTTATCTTAGTTTAAGTTATGTTTCTATACACTTTCATTGCGCTTTATTTTTATTATAATGTTTTAGCTTAATTAATTTAGTCACTATTACTTTAATCAGTTTCTACTACTATTATTCTAAATAGTATGCGTTTATTTTTTTAGTTAAAATATTAGACACTGCATTAATTTTAAGACATCTTTTAACGTATTTAGTACACTAGTTTTAAGATAGTTATATCATTTATGCTTTAATTAATAACCATTTTTCATACTATTATGTTTTTCACACTTACTTTAATTTATGCATTAATTAGTTAATAAATTTAAACAGAATTACACTGTATATTTCAAAATATAATTTCTTTTAATCAGATTTACTAACGATGTTTAAAATTTTTCTTTTAACAAATTAAAGTTATATGCTAAAATATCTTGAAAGATACAATGTAATTATAGCGTATAGTTTATTAAACATATTTTCATTTTTCTCTCTCTTTATATTTTTATTATTAATATTATTATTATGTTATTAAGTAAAATTTACGTAAATTAGCAATAAGTATACAAAACAATTGTAAGAATGAGACAACTATATTTATGAGAGAGATAGACAACGATGACGCTTCAACGTTCTTGAAAACATCATATTTTTCCCAAAGACCTTTATTTTTGGGCCTGTTTCCATTAATATGACGCATAACGTCCAGCCTCTTCCGGTCAACTGACCAATAATCAATTTCTAATTGTCTTAATCCCTTAAGACTACACCCCCAAGTCCCTTGGGAAGGGAAACAATGGTCATGTGTCTCAAGAAGAGACAAACAAAATTCAGTCTCTATCTCGAGCTTGGTAAGCTCACTCCAAAATTTTCCAGTGCAATCTACAAAAATCTACAAAATCAACACAACAAAGTCAAACTCTTAAAAGGTACTAACTTATCAAATTCTTTCTAATTCAATTTTCCATTTTTCAAATTTTTTACTTTCCAAATCTCAAATCTTTTATTATTACAATTAAAATCTTTTATTTAAAATTCAAATTCTTAAATACTAAATCTTAAATCTCTTGAATTTTCATACATTGTTTCTTCAATTTTATTATTTCAAGTAAAATTTTTATTTTACTTAAATTTTTCTAACGCTGAATTTTTCTACAAAATTAAATTTTCTTTAATAATTTTTGTTACATTTTCTCAATCAAATCTTTTAAATCTACTATTTCTATCTGATAAATTTTCCCTCTTCAAACAAATTTAAGAGTTTGACAAAGAATAAAGAATTACCTACAACGATCATCTATCTCTCTCACCTAAGAGTAAGTTGTCTTATTTTTTTTATTTTTTTTTATATTTTATATTTGAATTGTTCTTCTTTCCAATAAAATATTAACTAAAATCAAACGCCTAAATTATAAAATTAAGCCATATTATAAACTCATGTTTTTAATTATTCTTTTTATTCATAAATAAATCTAAATCTTAATTTTGAATTTTTGTTTTCTTTATTTTCTTTACATTTATTTTTTTTCTTTATTATATTTTCTTTTATTGCATGAATTAATTAAAATTTTTATTTATTGCACTGCCAATAGTTTCCTCTAAGGGAGGAAACTGGCTTTATTTTAATTTGAGACTCTCTTACGAGGCTCTTGTTAAAATAAAAATTTACTAACAAGCACTGCCGATAGGGTCCTCTAAGGGAGGACACTGGCCTTAATTTAACCTAAGACTCTCTTATGAGGCTCGGGTTAAATTAAGTTACACACACACACACACAATATTAGGTACACGTACACCCGCGTACTAACATTAAATTCAGTGATTTTCTTTTATATTCTTTTCTTTTTTCCGAATTTAACAGTTTTTCCGTAAAACTACAACGAATCCACCACCACTAAGCACGCGCGCGCCAACGCCGGAAATTCGTGATAAAATATTAATTTACTTTATCGTGAATTTCCACGACGTAACAATTACAAATAATTTTTATGATCACTAATGTAAATAATAATAAAATAATGTTCCTTTATATATATATATATATATATATATATATATATATATATATATATATATATAGGTATATACATACACTGACAGAATAGATATCTTGATTCTCTTGGATATAACTTAAAATCTGTGAAGCAAGAAATTAATTCAAACATCTAGTTACCTACATCTAAGAAATTATTATTGCATTTGAATGATCACATCAAGTCGGAGTAATTCTTTTGTTTCTAGAAATCTTTTCTGTCAATGCATATACATATGTTATGCATAATATAACGTTTTACAATTTAACGTACGATTTACAACCAAGCTTCAAATTGGTTGTAAAATTTGTCGATAAAATCGACTTAGCGCTTCAGTTTAGAACATTTTCGTCGTTACGTCAACATGATCTCTCATAACGTTCGCGATATTCGATAGTATTTGCTGAAAAATAATTACTGCGCATGCGCGCGTCGGCGTTAAGCTTGCCGTTAGACGTTACGGTATTACTGAATAAGCCCCCTGGTGCGGATGCTTATATTTGCGCGTCAGAAAAGTTAACAATAGACCCCGTTCCAATAAAATTCGTAAAAATTAACCGTGTCTCCGTAAATATTGGACCGGTTTTGATGTTTTTTTTTAATCTGGGTTACCTTGAAAAATTATGAATATTGGTGCAAATATTTTTTAATAGGGTGTATTTAAATTGAAACAACTGCACCTAATACGGACACCTTAAACCCAAATGATTGTTGTGGCTCACTAAAGCAATATTTTTAGACGCGTAACATCTCATTTTGAAGCTAAAAGAAACGACTTATAAATGAGATACCATGAGTTTCATTAAAATCAATATTTACGAAATGCGTGAGGATTTACATAAATGTTGTGAATAAACTTACCTTATTGTTCCTCGTAATTATAACATTTGTAACCTAGAGACAAGTTTAATTAAAATTTTTTATTGATTCTATAATGTAATTAATTCTTATAATTCATTTATAATTTCAATAAATAAAAAGATAGTTATTAATAATTGCAAATGTTGTAATTAATGTTGCTTAGCGTAAAAAACTTTTTGTCCTGTCAATTTAAAAAAAAAATACGTTTTTTCAGCTTTATATGAGAAAAATTGAATTCGCGGGAGAAAAGTACTTTCCACACGCTTATTTTTAGAGCAATTAATGTTGGTGGGCGTAAAGAACTTTTCTCCCTCTGAATTTGCAAAAAAATAACGTTATTCTCGCTTAATTTAAAAGAAATGGATTTTGCAGGCGAAAAGTACTTTCCTCCCGTTTATTTTTAGAAAAAAATAATATTAGCGGGGGAAAAGAACTTTTCTTCTTCTGAATTCGCAAAAAAAAAATAACGCTATTCTCGCTTAATTTAAGAGAAATTGAATTTGCGGAAGAAAAGTACTTTTTTTTCGCTTAATTATAGTGTTATTGCTGTTGGCGGACGTAAAAAACTTTTTGTCCCGTGAATTCGCAAGAAAAAAGTATGCATTTCCCGTTTAATTTAAGAGAAACTGAATTTGCGGGAGGAAAGTACCTTTTTTCCGCTTTTTTCTAGAGCAATTAATGTTGGTGGGCGTGAAGAACTTTTTGCCCTGTCAATTTGTAGGAAAAAAGTACGTTTTTCCCGCCATATTTAAGAGAAACCTAGTTCGCGGGTGAAAAGTACTTTACTCAAGCTCATTTTTAGAGTCATTGATGTTAGCGGACGTAAAGAACTTTTTGCCCTGTAAATTCGCAAGAAAAATGTCTGTTTTTTCCGCCTAATTTAAGAGAAACCGAATTTGTGGGAGGAAAGGATGTTTCTCCCGCTTTTTTCTAGAGCAATCAATGTCAGTGGGCGTAGAAAACTTTCAGCTTTGTCAATTCAAAAGAAAAAAGTATGTTTTTCCCGCTTCATCTAACAGAAATTGAATTTGCGGGAGGAACGTACTTTTCTTCTGCTTATTTTTAGAGAAATTAATATTAGCGGGGGTAAAGAACTTTTCGCCCTCTGAATCAGTACAAAAAAGTTCGTTTTGTTTGCTTTATCTAAGAGAAATTAAATTTGTGGAAAAAAAGCACTTTTCTTCCGCTTATTTTTAGTGTCATTGATGGTCGCGGACGTAGAGAACTTTTTGCCCTGAGAATTTTCAAGAAAAAAGTACGTTTTTCCCGCCTTATTTAAGAGAAACTAAATTCGCTGGAGGAAAAACCTTTTCTCCCGCTTTTTTCCAGAGCAATCAATGTTGGTGGGCTCAATTTAAAAGAAAAACGCTGCCAAGTGCTTTGGCGGAATGCTTTCTCATAGAGCTCTTTGAGTTTCATTAATTTTTTATATTTATTTAAATGTGATTTTAATATTAAAAAATTTTCTAACATTAATATTTACTCATATTGTACTTTATAAATTTCGAACATATACGCTAGCTGTTTGCTTTTTCAACATTTATAATTTATTTTAAATCATCAAGTAATGCAAAAAAATTTGTTCTATTGAAAAAATGATATAATGTAGTAATAAAAAGAATGATGACAACAAAATTTCTAATCTTTATAAAATGCAATCATATTTATATATAAATACAGTTCATGTTTATGACTCTATAAAAAAAACTACTCTATGAATACCAATTTTCAATAGCTTCCCGCCTAGTTATACAAAAACATAGATGGTATACAAAATTTGAAGCAAATCCATCGAGTAATTTTCGAGATCTAACTGGTTAAATAAATAACATTTTCTTTTCAAAATTTCTTTTTCAAAATTTTAAAAATGCTCTAAAATTAAAACTACACTATAAAAATCAATTTTTGAAAATTTCCCTTCTTTTGGCAGTCGCAAATAATTTCCCTGCAATTTTTAAAACAAATGTATCGAGTACTTTACGTAGAATAAAAAAAATAAGAAAAGAAGAATCGAAATTTTTTTTTAAATCTTTAAAATTCTGTAAAATTGTAACCACACTAAGAAAATTAGTTTTCAAAAGCTTATTTTTTTCAAACAATAGCGAATTAATTGTATAAAAATTTTGGAGAAAATTTATAGTATGGTTAACGCAAAAAAGAAAATAAATGAAAAATAAAAATTTTTTTGAAAATTTTCAAAGAGCTTTAAAATTAAAACTGCACTGAGAAAATTAGTTTTCCAAAGCTTGTTTTCTTCAGACAGTAGCGAATTAATTGCATACAAATTTTGGAGCAAATCTATCGAATGGTTTTCGTAAAATAGAAAAAAATTAAAAATAAAAATTTTTAAAAAAATTTTTAAAATGCTCTAAAACTAAAAGTGCGCTAAGAAAATTAGTTTACAAAATTTTTTATACTTTTGGCAGTCGAAATTAAGTTCCATACAAATTTTCGAACAAATTCTTCGAGTAGTTTACGTAAAATACAAAAAAAATAAAAAATCGAAATTTTTTTAAAATTCTTAAAATGATTCTAAAAAAAAAACTACGCTGAAAAAACCAATTCTCAATAGCTTCCGCACCAGTTCATCAAAAAATTGAATTGTATGGAAAATTGGAAGTAAATCCATCGAGTAGTTTTTAAGATTTTATTGGCTTAATAAATAGAAACATTTTTTTTTAATTTCAAAATGCTCTAAAATTAAAACTAAGCTAAGAAAATCAGTTTTTAAAAATTTATTTTATCCGGGCAATCACAAATAAATTCCATGCAAATTTTGAAGCAAATTCATCGAGTAGTAAACAAAAAAAAAAACCAAAAAACGAAAAATCGAATTTTTTTTTTTTTTTTAAACTTTAAAATGAAAACTACGCTAGAAGAACCAATTATCAATAGCTTCCCAGCAAGTTAGTCACAAAACTAAATTCCATGCAAAATTGGAAGCAAATCTATCGAGTAGTTCTCGAGATACAGTTTACTAACTGAATTCATACATCCACACACACACACACACACACATACATACAGACATTTTCTGGAAACCACTTTTTTCGGCTCACCGAGTTCAAAAATGTACAAATTAATGAAAAAATAGAAAAAAATTTTTTTTATCGATACAATGCTTTCTCTATGAGAAAGCAAAAATGTATGTTTTTCCCGCTTTATCTAACGGAAATTGAATTTGCGCAAGGGAAGTACTTTTTTTCCGCTTATTTTTAGCGTCATTGATGTTGTCGGACGTAAAGGACTTTTTTCCCCGTGAATTCGCAAGAATAAAGTACGCTTTGCCTGCTTAATTTAGGAAAAATTTAATTTTCGGGAGAAAAGTACTTTTCACCCGTTACTTTTTAGAGCAATTAATGTTGGTGGGCGTAAAGAACGTTTCTTCCCCTGAATTCGTAAAAAAAATAACGTTATTTCCGCTTAATTTAAAAAAAATTGAATTCGCAGGAAAAAAGTACTTTTCACCCGCTTATTTTTAGAGCAATTAATATTAGCGGGGATAAAGAACTTTTCTTTCTCCGAATTCGCAAAAAAAATAACGCTATTCTCGCTTAATTTAAGAGAAATGGATTTTGCACGAGAAAAGTACTTTCCTTTCGTTTATTTATAGAGAAATTGATATTAGCGGGGGTAAAGAACTTTTTGCCCTTTGAATTAGAAGAAAAAAGTACGTTTTTTCCGCTTCATCTAAAAGAAATTGATTTTTCGGGAGAAATGTACTTTTCATTCGCTTAATTATAGTGACGTAGATGTTGGCCGACGCAAGGGACTTTCTGCACTGTCAATTCGCAAGAAAAAAGTATGTTTTTTCCGCTTAATTTAAGAGGAACCGAATTAGCGTGAGGAAAAAACTTCTCTCGCGCATTTTTCTAGAGCAATTAATGTTGGCGGGCGTAATGAACTTTTTGTCCTGTCAATTTGAAAGAAAAAATTACGTTTTTTGAGCTTTATCTGAGAGAAATTGAATTTGCGGGAGAAAATCACTTTTTACCCGCTTATTTTTAGAGCAGTTAATGTAGGTGGGCGTAAAGAACTTTTCTTCCTTTAAATTCGCAAAGAAATAACGTTATTCTCGCTTAATTTAAGAGAAATAGAATTTGCGGGAGAAAGGTACTATTCTTCCGATTATTTTTAGTGTCATTGATGTTGGCGGACGTAGAGAACTATTTGCCCTGTGAATTCGCAAGAAAAAAGTACGCTTTGCCTGCTTAATTTAAGAAAAATTTGATTTACGGGAGAAAAGTACTTTTCACCCGCTTACTTTTAGAGCATTTAATGTTGGTGGGCGTAAAGAACTTTTCTTTCTCATAATTTGCAAAAAAATAAAGTTATTCTCGCTTAATTCAAGAGAAATGGATTTCGCAGGAGAAAAGTACTCTTCTCCCGCTTATTCTCACAGAAATTAATATTAGCGGGGGTAAAGAGCTTTTCGCCCTCTGAATTAGTAAAACAAGTACGTTTTTTCTCGCTTCATATAAGAGAAATGGAATTTGCGGGAGAAAGGTACTATTCTTTCGATTATTTTTAGTGTCAGTATTGTTGGCGGACGTAAAGAACTTTTTGCCCTCTGAATTCGCAAGAAAAAAGTACAATTTTTCTGCTTAATTTAAGAGAAACCGAATTTTTTGGAGGAAAGTACTTTCTTTTCGCTTATTTTTAGTGTCATTGATGTTCGTGGACGTAAAGGACTTTTTGCCCTGTGAATTCGCAAGAAAAAAGTACGTTTTTTTCGCTTAACTTAAAAAACCCGAGTTTGCGGGATGAAAGTACTTTTCTCCCTCTCTTCTTTAGAGCGATTAATGTTGGTGAGCGTAAAGAACTGTTCGCCCTGTTAATTTAAAAGAAATTAGTACGTTTTTTTCGTTTCATCCAAGAGAAATTGAATTTTCGGAAGAAAAGAACTTTTTGCCCCGTTAATTCGCAAGAAGAAAGTACGTTTTTTTCGCTTCATCTAAGAGAAATTGAATATGCGGGAGAAAAGTACTTTTCATTTGCTTAATTATAGTGTCGTTGATGTTTGCGGACGTAGAGGACTTTTTGCCCCGTGAATTCGTAAGAAAAAAGTATGTTTTTTTTTGCTTAATTTAGGAGAAACCGAATTTGCGTGAGGAAAGTACTTTTTCCCACTTTTTTCTAGAGCAATTAATGTTGGTGGGCGTAAAGAACTTTTTGCCCTGTATAATTGAAAGAAAAGTACGTTTTTTCAGCTTTATCTGAGAGAAATTGAATTGGCGGGAGAAATGTACTTTTAACCCGCTTATTTTTAGAGCAATTAATGTTGGTGGGCGTAAAGAAATTTTCTTCCTTTGAATTTACAAAAAAATAACGTTATTCTCGCTTAATTTAAGAGAAATGGATTTTGCACGAGAAAAGTACTCTTCTCCCGCTTATTCTCACAGAAATTAATATTAGTGGGGGCAAAGAACTTTTTGCCCTCTGAATTAGTAAAAAAAAGTACGTTTTTTCCGCTTCATCTAAGAGAAATGGATTTTGCGGCAGAAAAGTACTTTTCTTTCGCTTAATTATAGTGTCATTGATGTTGTCGGACGTAAAGGACTTTTTGCCCCGTGAATTCGCAAGAAAAAAGTATGTTTTTCCCGCTTAATTCAGGAGAAACCGAATTCGTGGGAGGAAAGTACTTTCCTCTCGCTTTTTTCTAGAGTTATTAATGTTGGTGGGCGTAAAGAACTTTTCGCCCTATCAATTTGTAAGAAAAAGGTACGTTTTTCCCGCTTAATTGAAGAGAAATTAAATTTGCAGGAGAAAAGTACTTTTCTCCTGCTTATTTTCAGTTCAATCGATGTTAGCAGGCGTAAAGAATTTCTCGCTTCGTCAATTTGCAAGAATGTGATTTGGAATTCCAATTGGACTCTCTAAACGGGGTCCTGCAAGATGTCAAGTAATCTTTCGAATAACATTTGGATATAACTTTTCAGAAGCTTACTCGAAGCTATTTTGTAATGTTCCATTTAGCCCTCATGGAATATTACATGATAGCTTTCCTGAACCTTCCGTAAAGCTTACATAAAAGATTCCAATGGAATCTTTCCGAAACTTTTATTTAGCTTCCGGGAAGCTTACAGAAAATCATTCTGATAAGTTACTGGTAACCTTCCGGAAACAATAAAATATTCTTCCTATAAGATTCCGTGGAAAGCTGTAGGAAGTTTGAATGGAATCTTTCAAAAAATATTACTGGAAGCTTCTTGCATAATATAATGCAATCTTCCAAATATCGTTTCTGTAATATTGCATTCAATCTTTCCGGAAGCTTACTGAAAACTATTTTGTAACGATTCATTCAGCCCTCATAGAACATTACATGTAAGCTTTCCTGAACCTTGCGTGAAGCTTACATGAAAGATTCCAATTGAAGCTTACCGAAACTTTCTTTTAGCCACCGGGAAACTTGCTAGAAGCTTACATGGGAATCTTCCTTGAATCTTTCGATGGAAGCTTCCCGAATCCTTCGTGCTATATGGGTAAAAATTTTGAATTAAACTAGTCTCCAGGTTCCAAATTTTATGATTACGAAGAATAATAAGGTAAGTTTATTTACAACATTCACGTAAATCCGTGCGATATAAGTAAATATTGATCGTGATGAAACTCATGGTACCTCATTTTCTTCCTTTGAGCTACAAATGAGATGTTACGCGTCTAAAAATATTGATTTGCTGAGCCACAACAACCATTTGCGGTTCAGGTGTCCGTATTAGGTACAGTTGTTTTAACTTAAATACGCCCTAATTTGGAGAAATAATTGCACCAATATTCATAATTTTTCAAGGTAACCCAGATTAAAGAAAAAATTAAAACCGTTCCATTATTTACGGAGATATGTTTAATTTTTACGAATTTTATTGGAACGAGGTCTTACATGTAATATTCCATGAGGGCCAGATGTTTAAAAAATCCAATTGGAATTTCAATGGGATTTATACATAAGAATGATACGTCCGCCAACATCAATGACTCTAAAAATAAGCGGAAGAAAAGTATTTTTCTCCCGCAAATTCAATTTCTCTTAAGTTAAGCGGAAGAAGCGTACTTTTTTTCCGAATTCAGAGGGCGAAAAGTTCATTACGCCCGCTAATATTAATTTCTCTAAAAATAAGCGAGAAAAAGTACTTTTCTCCCGCAAATTCAATTTCTCTGAGATGAAGCGGAAGAAGCGTACTTTTTTTCCCAATTTACAGGGCGAAAAGTTCTTTACGCCCGCCAATATTGATTTCTCTAAAAATAAGCGAGGAAAAGTACCTTTCTCCTGCAAATTCAATTTCTCTTAGATGTAGCGGGAAAAACGTACTTTTTTTACTAATTCAGAGGACGAAAAGTTCGTTACCTCCGCTAATGTTAATTTCTCGAAAAATAAGCAGGAGAAAAGTACTTTTCTCCCACGAAATCCATTTTTCTTAAATTTAGGAGTCTCATATGTCAGTTATAGTTTGTTGTTCATAAAAATTAAAAGTTTAAAGAACTCTTCAAAATTTTAATAAAAATTAATTCATACCTAGAAAAAAATTTCTGCAAATTTTCAAGTAGTCTTATCAACTAATTTTTTTATATGTGCTCACTCGAAGTTCGCGTGTTTTGTATCTCATAGTAGTAAAAAGATAAACATTAAGTGAGCATAAATAATAAAATCAGTCGATAAAACTAACTAAAAATTTTCAGAGATTTTTTTCCAGGTATAAATTAATGTTTTTCAAAATATTGAAGAATTTTTTAAACTTTTGATTTTTATGAACAACAAACTATAGCAAACTATAGCTAGCATATGAGACTCCATAAGCAAGGAAAACGTTATTTTTTTGCAAATTCAAAGAAAGAAAAGATCTTTACGCCCTCCAACATTAATTGCTCTAAAAAAAAGCGGGTGAAAGTACTTTTCTCCCGGAAATTCAAATTCTCTTAAATTAAGCGGAAAAAACGTACTTTTTTTTTATTAATTCAGAGGGCGAAATATTCATTACCCCCGCTGATGTTAATTTCTCAAAAAATAAACAGTAGAAAAGTACTTATCTCCCACGAAATCCATTTTTCTTAAATTACGTGGAAAAAGCGTACTTTCTTCTTGCGAATTCACGGGGCGAAAAATTCTTTACGTCCGCCAACATCAAAGACACTAAAAATAAGCGGATAAGAAGTACTTTCCTCCCGCAAATCCAATTTCTTTTAAGTTAAGCGGAAGCAGCGTACTTTTTCCCAATTCAGAGAGCGGAAGGTTCTTTTCGCCCGCTCATATTAATTCCTCTAAAAATAAGCAAGAAAAAGTACTTTTCTCCCGCAAATTCAATTTCTCTTAGATAAAGCGGAAAAAACGTACTTTTAATTTTACTAATTCAGAGGGCGGAAAATCCTTTACCCCCACTAATAATTATTTCTCTAAAAATAAGCGGGAGAAAAGTAATTTTCTCAAGCAAATTTAATTTCTCTTAGGTGGAGCGGAAAAAACATACTTTTTTAACTAATTCAGAGGACGAAAAGTTCTTTACCCCCAATAATATTAATTGCTCTAAAAATAAGCGGGCAAAAAGTACTTTTCTCCCCCAAATTCGAATCCTCTTAAATTGAGCGGGAAAAACGTACTTTTTTCTTACTAATTCAGCGGACGAAAAGTTCTTTACCCCCGCCTAATTTAATTACTCTATAAATGAGCGAAAAAAAGTACTTTTCTCCCGCAAATTCAATTTCTCTTAGGTGAAGCGGGAAAAACGTACTTTTTTTACTAATTCAGAGGACGAAAAGTTCTTCACCCACGCTAATATTCATTGCTCTCAAATAAGCGGGTGAAAAGTACTTTTCCCCCGCAAATTCAAATCCTCTCAGATCAAGCGGGAAAAACGTACTTTTTTCTTACTAATTCAGAGGACGAAAAGTTCTTTACCCCCGCTAATATCAATTTCTCTAAAAATAAGCAGGAGAAAAGTACTTTTCTCCGACGAAATCAATTTCTCTGAAATTAAGCAAGAAAATCGTTATTTTTTTGCGAATTCAGAAGAAGAAAAGTTCTTTACGCCCACCAACATTAATTGCTCTAGAAAAGAGCGCGTGAAAAGTACTTTTCTCCCAAAAATTCAAATTCTCTTAAACTAAGCGAGAAAAACGTACTTTTTTCTTACTAATTGAGAAGGCAAATAGTTCTGTACCCCCGCTAATGTTAATTTCTCAAAAAAAAAGCAGAAGAAATGTACTGATCTCCCGCAAATTCAATTTCTTTTAAGTTAAGCGGAAGAAGCGTACTTTTTTTTCAAATTTAGAGGACGAAAAGGTCTTTACCCCCGCTTATATTAATTTGTCTGAAAAAAAGTAGGAGAAAAGTACTTTTCTCCCGTGAAATCCATTTCTCTTAAATTAAGCAAGAGAAACGTTATTTTTCTTGAGAATTCAGAGAAAGAAAAGTTCTTTACGCCCACCAACATTAATTGCTCTTAAAATAATCGGATGAAAAGTACTTTTCTCCCGCAAATTCAATTTCTCTTAGGTGGAGCGGGAAAAACGTACTTTTTTAATTAATTCAGAGAAAAAAAAAGTCTTTACCCCCGCTAATATTAATTGCTCTAAAAATAAGCGGGTGAAAAGTACTTTTCTCCCACAAATTCGAATCTTCCTAAATAAAGCGGGAAAAACGTACTTTTTTCTTACTGATTCAGAGGACGAAAAGTTCTTTACCCCCGCTGAAATTAATTTCTCTAACAATGAGCGAGAAAAAATACTTTTTCTCGCAAATTCAATTTCTCTTAGATAAAGCAAAAAAACGTACTTTTTTCTTACTAATTCAGAGGGTGAAAAGTTCTTTACCGCCGCTAAAATTAATTTCTCTAAAAATAAGCGGGAGAAAGGTACTTTTTTCCCGCAAATTTAATTTCTCTTAGATGTATCAGGAAAAGCGTATTTTTTTTTACTAATTTAGAGGACAAAAAGTTCTTTACCCCCGCTCATATTAATTCCTCTAAAAATAAGCAGTAGAAAAGTACTTTCTCCCACGAAATCCATTTCTCTTATATTAAGCAAGAAAATCGTTATTTTTTCTGCGAATTCAGTGGAAGAAAAGTTCTTTACGCCCACCAACATTAATTGCTCTAAAAAAGAGCGGGCGAAAAGTATTTTTCTCCCAAAAATTCGAATTCTCTTAAATCAAGCGGGAAAAACTTACTTTTTTCTTGCTAATTCAGAAGGCGAAAAGTTTTTTACCCCCACTTATGTTAATTTCTCTAAATGTAAGCAGGAGAAAAGTACTTTTCTCCCGCGAAATCCAATTTTTTTAAATTAAGCAAGAAAAACATTATTTTTAATTGCGAATTCAGAGGAAGAAAAGTTCTTTACGCCCACTAACATGAATTGCTGTAAAAATAAGCGGGTAAAAAGGTACTTTTCTACCGCGAATTTAATTTCTCTTATGTTAAGTGGAAGAAGCGTACTTTTTTTCCAAATTCAGAGGGCGAAAAGTGCTTTACGCTCGCTAATATTAATTTCTCTAAAATTAAGCGAGAAAAAGTACTTTTCTCCCGCGAATTCAATTTCTTTTAGATAAAGCGAAGAAAACGTACTTTTTTTTACTAATTTAGAGGGTGAAAAGTTCTTCACCCCCGCTAATATCAATTTCTTTAAAAATAAGCGGGAGAAAAGTACTTTTTTCTTGCAAATTCAATTCCTCTTATATGAAGTGGTAAAAACGTTCTTTTTTCTTATGAATTCGGAGGACGAAAAGTTCTTTACTCCTGCTTATATTAATTTTTATAAAAATAAGCAGGAGGAAAGTACTTTGCTCCCGTGAAATCCATTTCTCTTAAATTAAACAAGTATAACGTTATTTTTTTTCGCGAATTCAGAGAAAAAAAAGTTCTTTACGCCTACCAACATTAATTGCTCCAAAAATAAGCGGGTGTAAAGTACTTTTTTCCCGCAAATTCGAATTCTCTTAAATTAAGCGGCAAAAACGTACTTTTTTCTTACGAATTTAGAGGGTGAAAAGTTCTTTCCACCCGTTAATATCAATTTATCCTAAAATAAGCGGGAGAAAAGTACTTTTCTTCCATGAAGTTTTTCTTAAATTAAGCAGGCAAAGCGTACTTTATTTTTCGAATTTACAAGGCGAAATGTTCTTTACGCTTGCCAACATTAATCGATCTAAAAATAAGCGGGAGAAAAGTACTTTCCTTTTGCTTATTTTTAGATGGTTATTAATAATTACAAATATTTTAGAAGTAACAATAAAAATTGTTATCTTGATTTTGTTTACATTCCTTTGTTTGTCATGCAATAAACTTGTTTCATCATTAGATATATTTTCATTTTCTTTCTATAATTAAACTACTTAAATTTTTATATAAGAAATATTTCCTAAACATTATAGAAAAATGTGATATGAAAATTTTTTTTTAATTGGAACTATTAAAATTGGAACTATTATTTTTTTTCATTTCATTATAAAATATAGTAAATTTATATTAGTAAATTTCTATTTTTATGAAAATAAACTTTTATTTTTTATATTCGATATCTTTAATAACAAAACAATGTTTTCGCATGGAGAAGAAAAAATTTCAAAGATTTAAAAACGATTTTTTTTATTACTTGCAAAATATTTGTCATTATTGATAGCAAAAAGTTTTTCTGATAAAATAGAAAGGAATATTAATAATTACTTACAATAAAAATTAAACATGTATACAGATTTTAAATCGAATATTGCTAGAAACGATAACTTCCCTGGTAGAAAATGAAACGCTTTTTCTACCATTTTATGGCCATTTCTTCAAAGTGAAGAGCAGAAAATGGGAATGTTTTATGGCCATTATTTGAACTAATATGAAACGTTTTTTTCAACCTTCATAGTGCTAAAAAATGCTAATAAAATGTTGAGTCTGATCCACTATTATTTGAATATAGATAGTTAACAGTAGAGTCTATCAAATTGTGCTCTAATTGATTACTATTAAGAATCATTTAAGGTTTTTTCTTGAAAGTTATCATTAATCATTAAT
This sequence comes from Anastatus disparis, assembly GCA_017163975.1. NCBI lineage: Eukaryota > Metazoa > Arthropoda > Insecta > Hymenoptera > Eupelmidae > Anastatus > Anastatus disparis. The sequence goes on along the minus strand of JAFFSR010000366.1, from coordinate 192,404 downwards.
AGAATCACTTTTGTTAATATATTCGCGCGTATATTTTCAGTTGCGATCGGATTGTTAGAGGTTATTTTCAAACGATTAATAAAATTTTCCATTTATTATTTTAAAAAACGATATTTTTATACTCGTTTCGTACTACGTTTCATATTTTTATTTTAATAAAATTTAATATTATTTTTATTTTTATAAATTCCAATAAAAATAAACATTGACGAAGGAATGTGAATAAATACTAATCTATATTTTCTCGCCACGTGGCAAAAGTGAGGTTATGATTTTACCTATGATCTGAAAAATTAAGGACTCATTACTAAAAAGTTATATAACTAGTCAAAAAAAGTTGTCCACAGTTTACCTAATTTTTAGATAGCTGTTACTGATTTTTTCTCTCCGTTTACTTAAAATGCGTATTTTTTTGGCTAAATACAAAAATTTTGAACAACATTTTTATATTAGCATTTTTTGCCTATAAGATGCTAACCAATATACCAAAAAATTTGAGCTCTGCAGATTCAGCAAAAAATTGCCATTTATTCGCCAATATTGACATGACAAAATATTACTATTGACAATGGTCATAAATTGTTGTTTACACCATTTTTAATGTTCAAATTTCTACCAGGGTTTAATCTACCTAATATATGAGAAACTGTTGCTGAATTCAATGTTTATTCAAATACAAATTCAAATTTTCTAATTACCCTATGTTTATCAATTTCTTCCGTGTTATTTTAAAAATTTTTCTCACATGAAAATCTTAGTAGTATAATTTTAGAAAGAAAATAAAAATAGCCCAGGCGGAAATCACATTCTGAAATAAAAAATGATAAAAAATAATAACTGATATTAACAATTTAAAATGTCTAGATTTTAGAATGTAATAAAAGTTTAAAATAGTTATTATTTTTTATTTTTTGTTTTAATTTCTTATTATTTTTTATTATTTTATATTAGCTTTTTCAATTTGGAAATCATACGCTAAACCAAACCTAGAATAAAAGTTATTATTAGTTTTTATTTTTTATTATTTTTTATCAGCTTCTGATTGGCTCATTTGGATTTTATTCGGTGCTTTACCAAGCCTAAAAGGGCTTCTACCTAGAAAATATCTAAATCATCTTGCAATGTTTATCTCAGCTTTAAATACTCTTCTACAAGATAGCATATCACCACATGAACTAAAGATTTCAAAAATTTTATTAATAGAATTTGTTTTTTATTTTGGTATATTTTTCGGAGATAAGTATATGTACTACAATGTACATTTACTGTTACATTTAACTGATACTGTCGAGAATTGGGGACCACTATGGGCAAGCAATACTTTTCCCTTCGAAAGCCATAATAAAAATTTACTTGAAATGAAGAAAAGTAAATTACCACATCGCTAAAGAAATAGTTATTAGACTATTAACTTATCAACAAATTCCACAATTAGAAACGGAAAGCTTTATTTCTCAAGAAACGAAAGATTTTGTTGATCAACTGAACAGTAAAAGATTAAAGGAAGTAGTAAAAATAGGTGATTGTACACTAGTAGGATGTGCAAAACGTCACATTCTAACCAAAAAAGAAATTTCGTGCCTTCGTTTCTTTATAAATATTAATAAAATTACTGAATGTAAAAAATACAATAAGATTATATATCAAAGTTGTAGATACACATCTTGTTATTATTCAAAAGGGAAAAAAACTAATGATTCTATTTTTCAAACGAAAGATAGTAGATTCGGAATCATTAGTTCTATATATTTGATTAAATACGACGATAACTGTGATGTTTATATTTTCTTTAAATTATTAAAACTTGTACCGGTTTCATTTGTTAATGACACTGATGTGAAAGAAGTCATAAATTTAAAAAAATGTTCACTCTTTCATGGCGAAATTCAATGTCTTAAGTATACCATGCTACACCGGCCTTGTATAATAACAAAATGTAATGATGATTATTATTTAAGCTCAATTTTTAAAAGGTGCTCTTGGTCGCTGCATTAATTAAGATTTGATAAGTAAATCGTATTATATGTTAGCGTTGAGATTGTAAATACAAAATAAAACTTCTTTTATAATTGTAAAATAAGACTTATATTTTTATATAAAAGTTTTTATGTAAAAATAAAAATGAAAATTCTTTTTGAATCAATTATATCCTTACCTATCTACTTACTTTCAATAATCAAAAACAATTTTTAACAATTTTTAAAATCTAATGAAAAAATAATTATAACTTTTTTTTATCGTTTCCTTCAAGTGAACACCTTTAAAATTCAAAAAATTAATAAAAAAATTAATAAAAATTACTAAAAATAATATTAATAACTTTTATTTAACGTTGGCTTTATATGTATATATACCTTCCATACCAAAAACGATAAAAAAAATAATAACTGATAATAACTTTTATTCAACGTTTGCTTTATATGTATACCTTCCATACCGAAAAAATGATAAAAAATAATAACTAATAATAACTTCTATTAACTTTTATAAATAGAAAATAATTATTAGTAACTCTTAGATTGAAAAAGAAAAAAAAAATAATAACCGATAATAATTTTTACTTACGGTTTACTTTATGCATATACTTACCATGCTGAAAAAGATAATAAAAAATAATAACTGATAATAACTTTTATCAACTGTTATAAATGTAAAATAATTATTAATAACTATTATAAACAGTTATTACAGTCCAAAATCTACACTTTTATAACAAATAATAAAAAATAATAACTTTTTTTTTAAATTATTTTTCGTTGTATATAATTATTATTAGTTATTAACGGCAGATTATTTCCGCTTGGGAGATTTAATGATGAAACAATTTCATTGCATGAAAAACAAAGAAATGTAAAAAAAATCGAGATAACAATTTTTATTATTACTTTTAAAACATTTGCAATTATTAATAACTATCTTTTCATTTATTGAAATTATAAATAAATTATAAGAATCAATTACAACCCGCGCAAAAAAAATTACCATCGCCGATGCATTGGCGATGGTTCGCCGATATATATATATATATATATAAAGTTCCCAAAATAATATTTTCAGTATATTTGCATAAATGTGTCTTTTCTTAAATAAATGTTTCTCTATTGTTTATAAACATAAAGGAAGAAATTAATAAAAATATTTTCACATTTTTTTTATAGAATATTTACTCTTTTTCTACTGTATTTACAGGTTCTATGACATAAATAATATTAGTATGAATATTTTTTACATAAAAACAAACGCATTGTAATAAATTTATTTTAATTAGATTAATTTCTCCTTCACTTCGAATTTGATGCACAAAGTCTAAGACACTTTGACCAATAGTTATTGCATAAGGATTGAAAGTTACAAATCTTTTTATTACTGCGCAATACTTTGGTTGACAGTTACAATCACCAATACAATCACAATAAACTTTAGTAAAGAATTGAACCTCTCCTATACAATTTTTTTTATCCGATGTATATTTAACGCAAGAAGATTTACTTTTTATTTCCTTGCATAATGTGGATGAAAAAAGTACATTGTTTTTGAACAGTTTTTTAAAAATGTACATTTTACGCTCAATATAATCAGGTAAAATTGAAGAAACTTTGTTTAAAAAATTTTGCTTCGAAAACAATGTTTCCACAATATACATTGAATTAGAAATAAATATATAATTTCCTTTTGTTATTTTCGAAAAAATTTTATCACAAAATTTTACAGCAAAGCTGTTTGGTTCACACAATTCGTTTCTTAATGTTGCTAGGTTTATGTACATTGATACTCCTTTGCATATTTGTAATTGAGGTGAATTGCTGCTATGGACAAGAATTTTCAACTTTCTATTCAAATCTTCATAAGGAAAACATGACATAGTCCATAAAGGCCCACAACGTTTTACCACCTCTGGTAAATGTCTCATGTGGTGTAAATTACATGTCATATTTTCAAGCCCATAAAGCTCTTCAAATCTTGATACAAATTCTGTCAATAACGTATCAGCTAAATTCACCATATCACTTGTCACTGTGTTCTTACATAAAATGTATATAGATGACAATATTAGTTTATAATGCTCAAAATATACACTCGGTAAAAAATCATTTAAAATAGGCAAAGAATAATAAGGCAAATAAAATTTTAATTTTATCGTTCTAAAATGATAGAACCGATACTAATTATAATTTCATTATTATTATATCAAACTATATACTTTAATTTATTATTTAATTTATTATTACAATGTAAAAAAATGTATACAAAAATAAAAAAATAATTGTTTTGCAAAAAAAATAGTTTTTCAATTCAATCTGAATTCCATAAATAAAATTATTGTTTATCATATTTAGGAAAATGTTAAAATTATTTTTGAAACTTAATATATACATCGGGGAACCATCGCTAATCCATCGGCGAAGCATCGCCAATCCATCGGCGAACCATCGCCAATGCATCGGCGAACCATCGCCGATACATCGGGGAAATTAGTAAAAAAATGTAAAATTTAAAAATTTTGCGATGTATGCGCAATATATGGGCGATATCTGGGATTAGCCCCGTGGAGAAATATCGGCAAAATAATATAATATTTCGCGGAGATATGGACATAGCCCGGCGATGGATACGCGATGGTTCGCCGAAAGTATTTGCGATGTTTCGCACAAAGTATCTGCGATTTATCGGCGATGGTTCGCCGAAAGTATTTGCAATATTTCGCACAAAGTATCTGCGATGTATTGGTGATAGTTCGGCTAAAGCATCGGCGATGCTTCGGCGAAAGTATTTGCGATGTCTCGGCGATGGTAATTTTTTTTGCGCGGCAATATAGAATCAATAAAAATTTTTAATTAAACTAGTCTCCAGGTTCCAAATGTTATAATTACGAGGAATAATAAGGTAAGTTTATTTACAATATTTACGTCAATCGACGCGCATTTCGTAAATATTAATCGTTATGAAACTCATGGTATCTCATTTTAAAGTTTTATCTTTTAGCTTTAAAATGAGATGTTAGGCGTCTAAAAATATTGCTTCAGTGAGCCACAACAATCACTTGCGTTTAAGGTGTCCGTATTAGGTACAGTTGTTTTAATTTAAATACACCCTATTAAAAAATATTTGCACCAATATTCAGAATTTTTTAAGGTAACCCAGATTAAAAAAAAACATCACAACTGGTCCATTATTTACGGAGATACGGTTAATTTTTACGAATTTTATTGGAACGGGATCATTTGTTAACTTTCCTGACGCGCGAATATAAGCATCTGCACCAGACCCCCCGCTTGACGTTATCATTTGTAGGTTACTATTATTTTAGTTTTAATACTAAAGAGTCGCATTTCTAAAAATCTAATTAATAGCAATTCAATTTTCTAATTTGCTCTTAATGGAATATAAAAATTCAAACCTTCGCGAAGAGCTTGAGCCCTTATGCAACTCAATATGTTGACCTAAAAAAAATCATTGCTATTAACATTATGCGTGTTGGGATAAATAATAGGGAATATCTCAGCAATAAATTAACCAATTTGCTGTTATAACCTTTCTTTTTGTTTGTATTCATGAAGGCTTTCTTTTAAAAGTATAAAAATATTTAGAAAATTATTTCCGCAATAAATAATTGGTATACAAGAAATGGCTATTTTTGATGGATTTTTATCTTTTTTCAATAACTGATTGACAACAATAATCGCGAAATCACTAAAACAGTAGGTTTTTTTATTCTTAAAAACTTCCCCTTACAAAAATAAATTATAATCATAATTATAATATTATACTATATTCAATTATAATTAGATGGTAATCAATTATAATCTGATTATAGCAAGGATTATAGTAAAATTATAATTATTTCGTAGTATTATAATAATTGACTTTTAACAATGATATGAGATAATGATCGTGATCGCATAGGAATATCTGATATGATTATAATCATTACTGCAGTATGATAATAATTCACTGTACTAAATGTTTTAAAAACATATTCTTCAATACAATTTATTATGATCATACTATTATGATCACTAATTACTGTTGATCATAATTCTTTACAGCATATAATTATGATCATTTATGGGTTATTGGTTTATGGGTTTATGGATTATAGGTTTACGGTTTCTGGGTTTAAGGTTTATAGGTTTATGGTTAATAGGTTTAAGGTTTATGGGTTTAAGGTTTATGAGTTTATGATTTATGTGTCTATGGTTTTTAGGTTTATGGTTAATGGGTCTATGGTTTATAGGTTTATGGTTTATAGGTTTATAATTTATAAGTTTATGGTTTATGGGTTTATGGTTTATGCGTTTATCGTTCATGGGTTTATGGTTTATGGGTCTATGGTTTATGGGCTTATGGTTTATAGGATTATGGGTTTGTGGGTTTATGGTTTATGGGTTTATGATTTATGGGTTTATGGTTTATGGGTTTATGATTTATGGTTTATGGTATATGGGTATATGGTTTATCCGTCTCCATCTCTGTCTCTTCGTCTCCCTTCTTCCGTCTTTGTTTTTTAGTCTTAGCGCTGAAAATAGCAACCGTGCTTTCTTAATTACACAACGCTTACAATAAGAGCCGCGTTTTTTTTAATCACACAGCGCTCAAAAAAGCAGCCGCGAATTTGTAACTACACAGCGCTCGAAATAGCATTCGTAAATTTTCAATTACACAGCGCTCACAATAGTTGTTGCGTTTTTCAGCTTTAGCTCTTAAGAGGCGGTCGGAACCAAATCGGTGACTTAGTTCGGTGCTTGTAATAAATGCTTATAATAATTTATTCATTTATTAATATGGTAAAAATATAGTCATTTCCTCTAGTCATGTATGTAAAGAATAATTTAAAATAGTGAAAGCCACAAAAGTATACAAAATATTGTTATAAAGCGAAAAATCCCACCTAACAATCGACACGACAGTTTTTTGCATGCGGTATATGTCAAGTCAGTTTGATATTTGTAATAAATGCTTATAATAATTTATTTACTTATTCATATGGTAAAAATATAGTCATTTCCTCTAGTCATGTATATAAAGAATAATTTGAAATAGTTGAAGCCATAAAAATATACAAAATACTATCGTAAAGCGAAAAATGCTGACTTGACATATACCGCAAGTCACCAATTTAGTTCCAACCGCCTCTTAAAATAGTAGCCGCGTTTTTTAAACCAGATAATGCTCTGAATAGCAGTCGCGAATTTCTGATTATACGGCGCTTACAGTAGTTTTAGCGTTTTTCCCCATCACAGCACATACAATAGCAGCCATGTTTTTTTAAACCACACAGTATTTGAAAAAGCAATCACGCTTTTTAATGGCACAGAACTGAAAATAGCAGCCATGATTTTTAACCACACAGTGCTAAACTCTACTACATAATCTTTAATTTTTTTATATTTAATATTATATTAAAGTTTTAAATATGTTTGATTTTATTTTCTTATTCATTATATTTAACTAGCAAAATTTACCTCGCTCCTAACGTCGCTCGGTTGCATTTTCATATATCATATTATTATATATAAATTTGCTAATTTCATTAACAATAGTATTTTGATATAAAATATGTATTTAATTTTTTTTCCAACTTTAAAAATTGAAATTATGTGTTAGCACTTGAAAAACTGGTATTAAAATATAATTTATAATAATTGTTGTAATTTATTTTCCATTTATCTTTGAAAATGTATATTTCTATTGATAAGGATCTGCAAAATTATAGGTAAATGTTTGAATATAAGAAAAAAAATTGAAGTGGACTATGAGTGTTTCGAAAAACAGAAAAAAAAACCATTAATAAAATATATATATTTTATATTTCACACACACACAGAGACACGCACGCACACGCACACGTACCCCTACTGAAAAAAACCAAGTGATTAATCACTTGATTAATCACATGATTTTTCACTTAATTAATCACATGATTTTTCACCTGATAAATCACCTGATTTTATGACATGATTTTATAGGTGATTAATCACGTGAAAAATCATGTGATTAATCATATGAAAAATCATGTGCGAAAAATCATGTGATTAATCAAGTGAAAAATCATGTGATTAATCATATGAAAAATCATGTGATTAATCAAGTGAAATATCAAGTGATTAGTCAGATGAAAAATCAGGAGATGAATGAAATAGAAAATCAAGTGTCTAATTAGGTGATTAATCACTTAATTAATTATGTGTTTACACAGTTAATAAACTAATTAGTCATGTCATTAATCGGGTAACCTACCCACATTTTTTTTGTGTTGCTGAAAATATTTGTAATGTAATAATTTTATTTTTCAACTTTATTTGATGTCGCTGTATTTATGATATCATTGCGATGATAATTAACGATGAAGGTCGTTAATTATCATCGCAATGATATCATAAATACACGGTTATTAATCACAATGGATGATGTATTATTTAAAATGTCTGAATCGAAATGGACAAAACTATTCTTACTTAATATATGAAATAATAATTGAAATAATTGTTGACCATCAATTTACATAAATACATATTTGATCATATATATTTATGTAGGTATTTGTATTTAAACAGAAAGTAATTACTTTAAAATTGTTCAAAAAATTATTTAAACGTTAACATTCTAATATAATACTGATGTTTGATCTTAAAAATAATTATAATTATTTTTAAAAATTCGAATTTATAAATTTTGATTTTAACGCTTTTTTATATTGACCAATAAAAGTTATATCTTTGAATGTTCTAATAAATTAATTTATCAATTGCCAAAGATTAAAATTGTCTGATTGATGGGCTATTTAAAAAAACTTTATACGATGTACACATTATACTTAAATAAAATAACATGTAATATCAAATAATTATTCTTTTTAATTGATAATTATTTCATATATTTAGTATTTTTAATAATACAGATATACAGAATAAACATATATATATATATATATATATATATATATATATATATATATATATATATATATATATATATATAGTTGTAAATGTATAGCTGGAAGAAAAAGTTTTTTTTAAATTCATTAAAATATAAATATTGAATAAATGGATTTTTTTTCAATGGGATCAAAAATGAATAAAATCTCTTTTTTACTGATTCTCAGTTTAACCTGAATATTTATTTTTTGACTCAAAAATAAACAACTTTTTTATTAAAAATTTTTTTATATCATGCGTATTTTTTGAGATAATAGCTATTAAAAAAAATCGTTTTTTTTCATAAAAAATGACCATAACTACCGTAAAATCGATCATAAATTAGCTTTCTATAGCTCATTTTGAAGGTGACTCCTTTAGCTTTTACCTCCATTTTGTTTTTTTATGATTCGATAATTTCCGCAAAAATGGCAGGCATTTGAATAGGGGCGAAAAAAATTGAATATTTTTTAGTTAGTTTTTTACGCATAACGCATGCATTTTTTAATTCTTTTTTGCTCAACTCGGCTTAAATTAAAGGTTTTTGAACCCTTTTTAAAACCCAGTTGGAATTTTTTAATTACGACTATTTTTCACTGAGCCACAAAACTTTAAAGTTTTATCGATTTTCATGTAGGGTGGGCAAATGTGACTGGAGGGTAGTGTACGTGGCACTTTCAAGGACAACTAATAAAGAAGAATTGAAAATATTATTAACAGAAAAATCAAGAAAAGTGAATGATAGAATGGTCTATACTAAAAACATTGTTTACAAAGAAATGTAAAACCACAATTTAAAAATTAAATATAATGAATAAGAAAACAAAATCAAAAATATTTAAAACTCTAATATAATATTAATTATAAAAAAATTAAAAATCATGAAGTAGAGAATAGCACTATTGTATGTGCTGTGATGGGAAAAAACGCTAAAACTACTGTAAGCGCTGTATAATTAGAAGTTTGCGACCGCTATTCAGAGCACTATCTGGTTTAAAAAACGCGGCTGCTATTTCAAGAGCTAAGGATAAAAAACGCAACAACTATTGTGAGCGCTGTGTGATTGAAAATTTGCGGCAGCTATTTTGAGCATTGTGTGCTTAAAAAAACGCAGCTGTTATTGTAAGCGCTGCGTAATTAAGAATTTACGGATATTATTTTCAGCGCTGAGACAAAGAGACAAAAACGGAAGAACGGAGACTAAGAGATAGAGATGGAGAGATAGAGACGGGGGGACGGAGACAGAGACAGAGAGACAGTGACAGAGAAACGAAGACGGAGGGAAGACGACGGAAAAACGGTGACGGCAAGACGGAGATGAAGGGAAAAAGACGGAGACGGAGAAACGGAGACGAAGAGGCAAAGATGGAGAGACGAAGATGGAGAGACGGAGACGGAGAAACGTAGAGACGGTGATGGAAAGACTGAGACGGAGAGACGGTGACGGAGAGACGGTAACGGAGAAACGGTAACGGAGAGACGGAGACGGAGGGATGGGGGACTGAGACAGACAGACGGAGAAACGGAGACGGAGAAACGGAGACAGATAGACGGAAACGGAGACGGAGACAGAGAGACAAAGACGAAGGGACAGAGAGACTGAGACAGACAGACGGAGACAGAGAGATGGAGAGACGGAGAAAGGAGACAGATAGATGGAAACGGAAGACGGAGACGGAGAGACAGAGACGTAGCGACGGAGGGACTGGGACATACAGACGGATACGAAGAGACGGAGACGGACAAGCAGAGACAGATAGATGAAAACGGAGAAACGAAGACGGAGAGAAAGAGAGATGGAGAGATGGAAACGGAGACAGACGTAAACGAAGACGGAAGACGGAGACGCAGAGACCGATATTGTGTATGTATGTATGTGTATATGAGTAAGTGTATTGTATGGATATGTGTATATGTATGTATGTGTATGTGTGTATGTGTATGTATGCATGTGTATGTGTGTACGCGTATGTTAAAGATGCACGGTTGTATGTGTTTGTATGTATGTGACAAAAATGCAAAAGATATTCACGTAAGAAAAAAAAGTCCTAATTCTTCACTTTGATATAATAGTAGTAATTTTTGTATTGTGAATTAATATTTCTTCGTAAACAATGTTTTTAATTTCATCTTTAACTTTCCTTGATTTTTCTGTTAATAATATTTTCAATTCTTTTTTATTAGTTATCCTTGAAAGTGCCACGTATGAGTGCCCATGACTGAAAATTGGTGTTGGTAAATACACTCCTACTTCTTTAAATAATTGTCTCTGCCACTTATTAAGAAGGGGCCAAACTATCTGTCTTTGTCTAATAGCGTTTTTCATCATTTATGTAAACACTATCCAGTATAACAAGAAAAAAATAGCAGGCCCCGCTAGATATTAGTATAATAAGTAAATTTTGTAATAACAAACAAATGTTTTTACTGTGTAGTTTTTGAATAATTAGAGACCTACCAAAAAAAGATAGGTTATATTCTAGATGGCTAGTAGGTCTCTAATTAGTCAAAAACTATGCGGTAAAAAATTTGTTTGTTATTACAAAATTTACTTATTATACTAATATCTAGCGGGGGCTGCTATTTTTTTCTTGTTATAAAGGATAGTGTTTATATAAATAATGAAAAACGCTATTAGACAGAGACAGATAGTTCGGCCCCTTCTTAATAGTCATTGCATGGGCAAGTTTTACAGGAAATTGTTTTCTGGTCATTTGGAATGGCAGTTCTTCATTTGCTGATAAGGTCATACGTAGTAAGAATATAGTGCTCCCTTTTTTACTTCTTGTTAACATTTGTGCAATAATACCTAATTGTTCTATTTTCGTTAATCGGGTTGAATTACAAAGTTCTTCAATCAAATTAACATTTCTTAAAAGCATTACTATAGCTCTTTTTTTTAATTGTAATCTATGTGCAGGTAAACCGTTTGGCGTTAAAGAATTCGAAAATTCTGTTGACAAAATTACGTCTAATCTGTTGTCATTTACATCTTTTGCAGAGTCGTTTTTCGGTGCTAATGTAACATTTTCGTAATAGTCACAATTTTCAATATTTATATCATGCGCGTAAATTTCATCAATCAGATTGCCCTTTGACAATATTTCTTTTGGAATTGGTATAACTTAATTTCCTTTTTTTATATTTTAAATGAAAATTACAATTTCCTATATTTAGTAACCAATTTTTAAATTTATCATCTGATTCTGATAAACGTTTATTTTCTTATAAAGACATATATTGAAAATGTTCCCATAAATAGCTTTTTTAACACAATTTTTTACTATCTGTATTCTATTTCCATGTTTCACTATTGGTAATGTTCGTCTAAAATCACCTGATATGATAAATGTTTTTTCTCCAAACAAGTAATTATTATCACATATATCTTTAAATATGCGGTCGGCGGCTTCAAAAGCGTATTTCGATGTCATTGAGATTTCATCCCAGATAACAATTGATACATTTTTTATTTTCTTACCTATTTCTCTGTTTGAACTAATATTATATATTGTGTCTTCAGATATATTCAACGGTAATTTAAATGATATATGTACTGTCACACCGTCTTGTAATAAATTAGCCGCTATACCTGTCCATGATAAAACTAAATAGTTAATTCCATGAATTTTTGGATAAGTTATAATTATATTTAATAAGTAGCTTTCACCACTTCCACCTGGAACGTCTAGATATACTATATACTTTTCAGTGCAATTTGTATTTAATAAATTTATTACTGAATTAAAAATAGCCGTTTGAGCATTTGTTAGACTTTCAATAATTGACCGAATATTATTAACATTATTTACTATACTATATTTAATTTCACTATTTTCAATATTGTATTCTGAAGTAGGTGAATGAAAGTCACTTAATTAGAATCGATTATCAGTTAAAATATCATTAATCATGCTTAATACATGTTTTTCACCTTTTTGTTGATTCGTTTTCGGTAATATGATAAAAATAGATTTTACATTTTTCATATAATTCTCGAGCATGAATTGGATTGTGCAACGTACAAATGTAACTAAATAATTAACAAAGAGCTTTTGGAAATCGAGATTTACATCATTTTTCTAAACATTTATCCCACTCATCATCTATTTCAACTAAATTTTTTGCTTTAGCTGCTTTAAAGAATATTGGGTATGTAATTCCATCAAAAGTTTCTAAACTTTCAAAAGATGTTGCAGCTTTAACGTGAAGCAGAAGTAATCCTTAACAGAATCTTTATCTTTGTTTTGGATTAATTCAGTACATTCTGTTTAGAATAGGTTTCATGGTTTTTATTCTTTTTGTCCATGTTTTATGTATTCGATTGAAAACATAATGATGCGGTATATCAGAATAAAAGTAATTATATGTCTCTGGGTCACTTTTATTAAGTTCAAACCACGCTGTTAGTGTTGTATTTACATTTTTCTTATCAATTTCATGTTCAGATGCTTCTTTAAAATACACATATTGTTAATTTTCATTATGAACAGCTTATGTATAAATTGTATGTGAAAGTTAACTAATATTATATTCCAATATGCGATGTATAGCTTCTGGCGGGCAGTTGTATCTTGTGTTTATATATTGTTTAATTTCATCATAAAACAAATCCAAATCATTTGTTTCATCCGTTTCATCATTAGTATTACTTTCAGTATTTAATTTACTTGCTTTCATTTCTATAAATGCACAATCATATCCTTTGAAGCAGTATTTAAATAAGTATTTCATAACTTCTATTGTTTAACATATTCTATTTATTCTATAATCTTCTATTGTATAACATTCTATTGTTTAACAATTTACTATTAATATGACAATTAAACTTTAGTTATAAATGTGGGTTATGAGGAAAAACAAATCTATTGTCTGCTCACTTGTTTTTTGTGTATAATATCTCATTTTTATCACTTCTTCGTCGATAAATAGGATAACTATTTGTCATTATTGTAGTTTCATTAAATTGTTTCGGTAAATTTTTCGTACTCTTTCCTGATTCTTTATCCGTACAAGGTATATTTTTATTCCGATCTCCACAAGGGCCATGGATCATAAATTGATTAAATATTTCATATATTCTGGGATTCTCATTTTCATTTAAAATTTCAGCTACTATAAATTTATCAACATCATCACTATGGTAAATTTTATCATCTTTACTTAATAATATTAGCATATGCGCATGCGGTAATCCTCTTTTTTGAAATTCTACTACGTATGAATATGCAATGCGTTTCCCAAAATATGTTTTTTAGTAATTTGCTCAATTAATATATTTTTATTTTTTGATAAAATACTTCAATAACAATATCTGATCTATATATTACATCTTTACTTCCTCCTATATTATTCGTGATTTCTTCCCACTTTGGATTGCATGTCATAGTAATAAAAAAAATCTGGTTTTTCAATAATATTATGGAATCAAGAAAATTTTGATGTGAGGAACGCGGACTTCCTGTAAAAGTTGATGGTAATATAAAACATTTTTCCAATTTTTAAACTATTATTGATTCCGTCTTTTTTTATTTTTTAAGAAATCCATTACGCCTTGATAAAGTTCTATTCTCAAAGAATCTTGATTTTCCTTTATAAAATATAACCTTGAATTTTTTATTTGAACCCATGAATATAAGTGGATATATAATTATAAGATCTACGTGTTTACTTATATATAGGATTCTTATTGATTTTTCTGCTTTCAACTAAATACATATGTCTCTTTCAATAGGTAATTCATTTTCTACAAAAGCTACTGCTACTTCATTACATTTAGTTTCATTATATCGATGCTTATCAAAGTTATAGTTTTGTCTTATATACATTTTAACATCCCTGCGTACAGTTCTATTTTTAATAAAACGATTATTTTCTTCAATTTCTACTTCGTGCATCATTTTATAAGCTGCTGCATGAGGATTATTTTTCCTAATTATAGAATCTAATATATACAATAATTCAATAGAACAATTCAGATCGTTTTCTATGCGGCATTTATTTGCTTTTTCGTCATCAAATATGTATAATTGTCCATACTTTCTTGGTTTATTTTCATTTGCATGTAACGCATATGTATTATGGTATATTGGATCATAAATACGTATAACTTGAGGGCCTTTATTGAATAATTTATCAAATGTTGCACCAAAACTAGCAAATGTTAAGGCGTTATTATATGATCTTATGCATTTTTAAAATTATTATTTATCATAGAATTTCCCGTAAGTAATTTCTTAATCTCTTCAGGACATTCTGGATCTTCTTCTAATGTTATATTTCCTTGTTTACAACATGATGTAAATTTCTTATTGCTTGACATTTCGAATGCAAAATGTCTAGCACCACAAAAATCACAAATAAAATTCAGATCACTAATATTATTTTTCATGATATAATTTTCATTATTATTGGTCAATATATCTTTAGCTATTTGGTAATAATTTATATCATTTTGATTTTCTTTTGTTTTGAATTTATCTTTGTTTTTTTAATAACAATTTTTATTTTTTACTGAAGTAATTAAATTATCATCTTTTTTCAATGTTTTTTCATGAGATTTATTTCAACGTTTCAATATTTTTTGTCTGTTTTTTAATTATTATTGTTTTCTATTTATTAAAACCTTATGTTTATTATATTTATAATACGATTTGTCATGAATGCGTCTATCATAGTCGTGATTTTATTGATTTGTTAAATTCTTATTTTTGTTTGAGGATTTTTAATTGTTTTTTATAAATTCATTTAGGTGAGAAATTTGACTTTTTTGTTGCAATATATTAATAATTTTTAATTTTTTATGAAAAATGAAAAAACGCAAACGTAGGAACGAAGAAGTAAAGAAGAAGACACAGAGACGGAGACACAGAGGGAAGAAGACAGAAACACGGAAACAGAGAGTCATAGACGGAAAGACGAAAACGGAGGGACTGAGACAAAGAAACATAGACAGAGGGACGGAGAGACGAAAACCGAGAGACAGAGACAGAGAAACAAAGACGAAAAAAAGAAGTCGCAGGAACGGAAACAGAGAGAAATAGATGGAATAACGGAGAGACAGAGACGGAGAGGCAGAGACAGAGAGGCAGAGGTGGAGAGACATAGACATAGGGACGGAGATAGGGAGACGGAGAAGCGGAGATGGAGAAACGGAGACGGAGAGACGGGGTGAAAGAAACAGAGACAGAGATTGATTGATTGATTCATATTTATTAAAGATCATGGGGTTCAACCCCGTATGACCCAAAAGTAATACATAATGTTGTTTACAAAATAAAATATAGTGCAAATATAACAAGCAAGAACAATAGTAAAAGTTTGAATATATTCATATGAGATTTCTCTCTCTGTGATAAAAGTAAAAAATTATGATTATAAAAAGTATAAGATTGTTACACTTTATTGAAGCTGCACTCATCTGATCAACATGTTACACAATGAATATACAGTTTGAGGTCTACAGAACTAAATGTGTAGTAAAGTGTACCATAATATGAAAATACACTCAATGACTCTCTGTTTCGCCCATCCACTCAGTAACTCTACCCAACGGTCACTCTCGGATTTTAGTGAAACTTGGCAGAGCGGTAGAATATTAAAAAATATTAGACACGTATTTTTTTATATCGGCCCTAACTCATTTTCAGGGGTAAAAACCACCCCTATCAACCTCCAAGCAGGCTAACCCACCTAACCCTGGGTAGAGCGAGATTAATCGTCTGCTTTTCTATAAGATAATGAAAACCCCAATTACAGATAGGCATACCCGCCTAAATGCTAATATACTTCATCCCCGCAAAATCTTACAACCACTATAAACCACCCCTATCAACCCCCCAGCAGGCTAACCCACCTAACCCTGGGTAGAGCGAGATTAATCGTCTGCTTTTCTATAAGATAATGAAAACCCCAATCACAGATAGGCATACCCGCCTAAATGCTAATATACTTCATACCCGCAAAATCTTACAACCACTATAAACCACCCCTATCAACCCCCCAGCAGGCTAACCCACCTAACCCTGGGTAGAGCGAGATTAATCGTCTCCTAAAAATGAGTTAGGGCCGATATAAAAAAATACGTGTCTAATATTTTTCAATATTCTACCGCTCTGCCAAGTTTCATTAAAATCCGAGAGTGACCGTTGGGTAGGGTTACAGTGCGCTCCTCAAGCAAGAATTTGTTGTATAACTTAGCCTTAATAGACTGCGTTTGTCCTAATTCAAAACTAGTTAATATGGAGGTATTAACATTGATAAAGCTAGATGCCGTGTATACGAAAGAATGTAGCATAGCTGCAGTACGAACAACGGGGCAGATGAGAAGTCTAGCTGGTAGTCTAGTCAAAGTTCGAACAACTGTATCAATGTTTACCCGATCGAATTTAGCAGCCAGATAGCTTGGCTTTTGATACGAAACAATAGAATGAGCAAGAGCTGACTTGAAATATAAACGCCTGTGGTTCACCGACAACCAGCCCAACTGCAGGCGAAAGGGCGTAACCCTTTCTTGTCTTCCTATATTTCCACAGACAAATCTAACGCAGGCATTCAGTGCACGATGAAGTTTAATGTTTAACGTCTGAGGTAAGTCATCATAGACTACACAACAGTAGTCTATTATAGGAAAGATGAGAGCTTCAACAAGGTTTTTCCTGACCTGCCTAGACAGAGCATGTCTATGGAACTTTAATGATTGAAGAGTACCAAAGAGACGTCCAACCACCGAACCCATCTGCTTATTCCAGTTTAAAGTGCTAGTTATCCAGATACCCAAATTTTTGACTGAACTAGTATACGGCACCACCTTATCATTTACGAAAATTTTAGGGCAAGAAAAGAGATCAATTCTTGAGATGAATTGCTCGCTACCAATGAACATTGCTTGCATTTTAGATGGGTTTAAGGCAAGACCATTGTCAACAGCCCAGTTAACAACAGCAGCAACCTCGTGATTTAGAAAGTCAATCTCGTTATTCAGATTTGCGGGCAGAAATGAGTGGTATACCTGCAAGTCATCAGCAAACAGAATATAAGATGATCTGGTTAAGACAGAAGATAAATCATTGATGAAAACAGAGAAAAGCAGCGGACCCAAAACGCTGCCCTGAGGAACACCTGCCGTGCAGGTGACCCATTCACCGACATGACCCTCCAAATCTGTAATAGCATAGGATCTCTTGCTGAGATACGACGCAAACCATCGTATAACAGTATCTGAGTAATTGAATCGACGAAGTTTGAACAGCAGGCGAATATATGACACTGTGTCGAAAGCCTTGGAAAAATCAAAGAGCAATAGAGTAGTGATCATTCTTTTATCAATATCCAGGCGTGCATCTTCAAGAAGCTTCAAGAGCGCAGTCTGGGTACTATTAGATTTACGAAAGCCTATCTGTAGACTATCGAACAGAGAATTTGATTCAATAAAGGAGCTAAACTGAGAATGCACTACTCTCTCCAGAATTTTGGAAACTTCAGAAAGTTTGGCAATGGGCCGGGTTTGTGAAGGTAAATCCGTCTTAATCGTCTTTGCCAATGGAAGCAAAAAGGCCCTCTTCCAATCAGTCGGGAAAACAGCAGATGCGAGCGAGCAATTTATGAGTGAAGTAATGAGATCAACAGAGGATTGACTCATCATTTTAAGCATCTGAGCCATAATACCATCAGGACCAAAAGTCTTAGAAGTACCGAGGCGTACAAAAGACTCGACAAGAGAACAATTAACTGGGGCAAAATTAAAGACAGGCAAGTCATTACGTAGTGGTACAGCAAGCACCTCTCTCAACTCACCCTCAGACAAAGCTGGAGTGGCAGAAGAAATTGTTGTGTAGTGAGAGAGAAGAACACTTGAGGAGAAATACTGAAGCGGTGAAGCCAATATCCTTGAAGCCAGACCAATCTTGTGAAGAATGTTCCAGCGATTAGAAGAGTTACCCACAGAATTAAGACGATCAGCTATATAATTGTTTTTTGCAGAATCAAGCGCATTTGAGATTTCACTTCTGAGTGGCAGTGCCTAAAGATTCAACACAGCTCTCATATGAGTAATTTGAGAGAGAAGATGAAATCATACTGTTTAAAGTTTGAAGGTTAATGTTAGCAAAATTACGAGAATTGATTATTTTAGTTGCAGCCTGAGGCTTAAAAGCCTTAAAAGTGATGGTAATCAGATCGTGACCTGCTATAAAAGAAGATGATGTTTTACTGTAAGAAACCAAAGAATTTTCATCATTTAAAATGAAGAGATCAATCCAGGTATGAGAAATATGATCAGTTGTAAGAGTATGGTGAGTAGGTTCGGAAGGTACTAAGTAAAAGGCAAGTGATTTAATCGTTGAACGGAAAGAGTCTGAGCTAAAATTTTTAGCCAACAAATTGATATTGAAATCTTCAGTAATGACAATGTTTTTGTACGATGGTAATAACTCAGATATTGAGTTGAAGAAATCCTCAGGAAATTGGCCGTTAGGCCTCAGATACACGACAGCAAAAATGAGTTTCTCAGGACCTAGAGAGATTTCAGCTATGATCTACTCAGCTGTATTGTCGAAGACGGCTTTTGATTGAGAAAGTATGCTGACTTTGAGAAAATCTCGCACATAGAAGTCAACTCCACTGCCAATTTTACCCACTCTATCTAACCTAAAAAAATTGTAATGATCAATAGAGATAATAGAAGAATCATCATACTCAGTTAAGAAAGTCTCTGTAACAGCAAAAATATCCGGTTGATTTGAAGTAATATGATGCTCTATGAGGGAGAAATGAGTTTTAAGCCGATTAACATTAAAACAAAACCATTTTTTGGCACAGAGATAGCAGGAGAGTTTGGATTTATTACGTTATGAAATGAAGTATGAGAAAAAACGTTATTAAGACTATTTGATGAGTTTGAAATAAAAGAAGGGTTATTAATCACACAAGAGCCTAGCAATCCCTATTTTTTGTTTTTATTTGGTGTTAGCTTCGACAAGTGAGCCTCATCCAAAACTGGAATCAGCTCAGCCTCCTTATGGGGACGCATGTAGACTCTTAAGTTACGAAGAATAGGGCGCATATAATTTAACTCCTTGTAGACTGCGTTTGCCTTGACTAATAACTCAAAGACCGGTTTGGGCCAAATAGGACGAGCAAAGATCTTAGAAGAACCTTTTATACCAAAAAGTTTCGAAACACTAAAATCTCTCAGCTTAGCAGAGTTTGATACTATAGTATCTCTGATCGCACCAGATGTAAAGCGCCCAACGATTGCTCGAAATTTATCCTTTTGAGAAGGTTCAGGCTCATCCGTTTCCATGGGAACAGCAGGAAGCCATTCACGAGAATCAATGAGCATCATGCAAGCCTGCTCTAACCCGATTGCTCTCAAAATAGTTTTGATTATATCGTTATCACTTACTGATAGAGCTGTTGGAATACCCGAGGACAAAATTTCATACGTATCAGACATTAACGGGTCAGCAGTTGCTGAAGTTGAAGCAGAGCAGGTAGCAATGTGCTCATCAAGACGATCAGAAAGCAAGTCTTGACGCTTTTCTACTTCCGATAGAGATTGCTTGATATCACGTATATCATTGCGCAACGAACCCACTTCACCCACAAGTTGAGTAGTCAATAGTAACAGCTTGTCTGTTTTCTCCATCTGAGCAGCAAATTTCAAGTCATTGTCCGACTTAAAATTAGCTAGCCACTCGCTGTCAGTCATGCTGACGGTCTTTGGTTGAGAGAACGTTAGAACTTTAGATGTTGCAGCACGAGGATCAGCAGCCAATAAGTGAGGGCTAGAGGAAGCAACAAATTTATGTGTAACGCCCACAGGTGTATTACTGTCAATAGAAGATTGAGAGGAGCTTAACTCCGAACGACAGCGCCGTCTTAGTAAAGGTTCAAGTGTGTGGAGCGGGGAGACCGCACCTCTTTTTTGAGAGCCCTGATTGGGCAAAGAGTCTTTTGAAGGCCAAGAGGAGGCAGAGATTGAACCAATAGGGGAAACCACACCCAAAGCACCACTCGTAATGATATTTCTTGAGGCTTTGCGTTTTTCGCAACAAGCAAGAGTATTATTAACTCCAAACCAGGAATTATCACAGCAATGTAAGTGATATATTGCTGAGTAGTTAATACAGAGACGCGATGAGTCCGTGCGTAAGATAGCTGCTTCACAGTAAGAGCAAATTACCATACTCGACAAACGCAACAGAGAGAGAGAGGTCGTGTACAGAGAGTCACCTCCCAGATAAAACCCAAAGTGTAAATGTTAAACAGATAGTACTCACAATCGGTAGAGTTAAAGTACAGCAGCACTCCTTTGGTAATGATTTGCAGCGCTCCTGGCTTGAGAGGCAGTTACTAGCTGATGACCCGTCGAAACCAACCTCAAAACCTGTTGAATGATCCTAACCTCAAAATGTCAGCACCACCAGTTAATTTTAGATATTTTATAGATGCAGAGCTCACCAAAGATGCAGTTTAATAGGTCGATAGGTGCTCTGCAAAGTGCGCTTGCAGTTTCCTGAAACAAAACGCCCGTAGGCAGCAAAAGCAGAGTACAAGGCCACAAAATAGTAAGAGCGAAATAGAAACCACGCTAGTATACTCACAGAGAGAGAGAGAGAGAGAGAGAGAGAGAGAGAGAGAGAGAGAGAGAGAGAGAGAGAGAGAGAGAGAGAGAGAGAGAGAGAGAGAGACGGAGTGACGGAGATGGGGAGGCAAATGTTCTGTGTGTGTATGTTTTTATCTGACACGTATATGTCAAAATGTACATAGGTATATATATATATATATATATATATATATATATATATATATATATATGTTACAATTATGCAAACGATATTCCCGGAAGAAAAAAGGCTTCATTCTTCACATTAATATAATGGTAGTAATGTAATATAAGATTATATATAAGTAATATAATAAAGTAATAGCGGAGACGGATGGACGGTGACGGAGAGACAGAGACGGAGAGACAGAGATGAAGCGACGGAGTAGAAGAGATATAGACGGAGAGACGGAGGTGGAGAGACAGAAACGGAGAGACGGGAAGGAAATATGGAGACGGGGAGATGCGGATGGAGTGACGGATATTGTGTATGTGTGTATGTGTATGAATTTATATGTATGTGTGTATGTGTATCTTAAAGGTGCATGTGTGTATGTGTATGTATGTATGTGCTTATAATGCAAAAGATATGCACGGAAGAAATAAAAAGTTCCTAATACTTTACTTTGATATAATCGTAGTAATTTTTTTTTCTTTATTTATTCTTTGGAACTGCAGTAAAGCTAATGCGAACAACATAATATTATAAAAGTTTTTGAATCAAGCCGTAAATAATTATGTGGTTTCTGGACTATAGACCTAGGTTTTATTGTTGTTGATCAATATCGTGACGATATATTTAAAAGCTATAGCATTTATTAACAAAATGGATTTTTGTTTTTCATTTATAATAAATGAAAGATGATTAGACTGTGTTAAAAATGATAATTCATCTTGAATAAGAAATCAATTCGTTGCCCCTGGTAACTAACAATAAATTCATTAGAATAGTAATTTTTAGCGCAAAAGCATACTTGTATATCACAGAACAACAATCAAGTCAATATTTTGCTAAAAATTTTACTTTATGAGGATCAAATGCAAATAAATTATATAAATGTAAATAAGATAAATGTTAAGATAAATGTTAATGTAAAAGATATGAATATCACTATATTTATATTAGTTAAGTAAATGAAGAGAGGAAGCTGAATATTATCAATTGATCGTAATTGTAATCATATTAATAAAATACGAACAAAATTTACCTCGCTCCTGACGTCGCTTGGTTGCATTTTCATATATTATATTATTACATATAAATTTGCTAATTTCATCGACAATAGTAGTTCAATGTAAAATATGTATTTAATTTTTTTTCACATATTCATATCATTATATTGTACTGCATTGAAATGAAAAATTTTTTAATTTTTTGTAAATTAATAAGCTTTAATAAAAGTCAATAGTTATTATTGACGATCATGGTATAAGAAAAATGTTTATATTACCATCGACTTTTACAGAAAGTCTGCGTTCCTTATATCAAAATTTTCTTGATCTTATAACATTAGTACGAAGAAATGGGAAACCAGATTTTTTCATTTTCATGATATGCAATACGAAATGGAAAGAAATCACAAATAATATAGGGCAAAGTGAAAAAGTAGCAGATAGACCAGATATTGTTGTTGAAGTATTTTATCAAAAATTAAAACTATTATTAGAGCAAGTGTCTAAAAAACATATTTTGGGAAAATGCATTGCCTATTCATACGTAGTAGAATTTCAAAAGAGAGGATTATAGCATGCCGATTGGCTATAATATTTTTAAGTAAAGATGATGAAATTCACAATAGTGATGACGTTGATAAATTTATAGAAGCTGAAATTCCAAATAAAAATGAGAATCTCAGATTATATGAAATGGTTTAACAATTTATGATCCTTGGCCCTTGTGAAGATCAGAATAAAAACTCACCTTGTACGGATAAAGAATCAGGAAAGTGTTCGAAAAATTTTCCGAAGCGATTTAATAAAACTACAATAATGACAAATTGTTATCTTATTTATCGACGGAGGAATAATAAAAATGAGATATTATACGCAAAAAACAAGTGGGCAGACAATAGATTTGTGATTTCTGATAACCCGTATTTATTACTAAAGTTCAACTGTCATATTAATATTGAATTATGTTTAACAATTGGAGTAATAAAATACCTATTTAAATACTCCTTCAAAGGACATGATTGTGCATTTATCGAAATGAAAGCAAGTGAAATAAATACTGAAAGTGATACTAATGATAAAACGGATGAAACAAATGATTTGGATATGTTTTATGATGAAATTAAACAATATATAAACACAAGATACAATTGCCCGCCAGTGAACACGAAATTGATAAGAAAAATGTAAATAGAACACTAACAGCGTGGTTTGAACTTAATAAAAGTGATCCAGAGGCACATAATTACTTTTATTCTAATATACCGCAAATTTATGTTTTTAATCAGACACATAAAATATGGACGAAAAGAATAAAAACTATGAAACCTATTCTAACCAGAATGTACTTACTAGGAGAGTGTCACACCTCCAGATCACGGATTTTACTCAAACTTCGGGATAAGTTTTCGGATGACAGAATATGGAAAAAGCTAAAGTTATAGTCACAAACACTCAATATTTCCCTAGTTACAGGGAATTAAATCAAATCATTAAAAAAGTTACTAGATTGTTTTAAATTAAAGCTGAGCTCAAATCCTTTCGAAACAGTGGTTACAGCATATCAAAATATCATTTATTCCCAAAGTTAGAGCGTAATAAACATTGGACCTAATTTTAGCTTTTATCATTAATTAATATTTTCAAAAGAAAATTCAGGTCTAATCCTTATTGCGCTCTAGCTTTGGGAAAAAATCATATTTTGATATGCTGTAACCACTGTTTCGAAAGGATTTGAGCTCAGCTTCAATTTAAAAAAAGTTTCAAGCTTCTAGCTATTAATGCTAACGAACTATATGCGTTTAAAAAAACTAGTAACTTTTTTAATGATTATCTTTAATTGCCTGTAACTAGGGAAATATTGAGCGTTTGTGACTATTACTTATGACATCAAAATACGCTTTCAAAGCCGTTGATTGCATGTTTAAAGATGTATGTGATAATAATTATCCATTTGGAGGGAAAACATTCATCATATCACGTGATTTTGAACAAATATTGTCAATAGTAAAACATGGAAATAGAACACAGATAGTAGAAAATTGTGTAAAAAAAGCTATTTATGGAAACATTTTCAATATATGTCTTTGAAAGAAAATAAACGTTTATCAGAATCAGATGATAAATTCAAAAATTGGTTACTTAATATAGGAAATGGTAATTTTCATTCAAAATATGAAAACGGAAATGAAGTCATACAAATTTCAAAAGGAATACTGTCAAAGCGCAATCTAATTGATGAAATTTAGAGGCATAAATATTGAAAATTGTGACTATTACGAAAATATTATATTAGCACCGAAAAACGTAGATGCAACAGAAATGGATTGAAAACTTAATAAAAAATAAATGAACCAGTAATAGAGTACTTGAGCATTGACTCTGCGAATGATGTAAATGACGAAAGTTCAAACGTAATTTTGCCAACAGAATTTTGAAATTCTTCAACGCCCAACGATTCACCTCCACATAGATAATAATTAAAAGTGGATCTGTAGTAATGCTTTTAAGAAATGTTAATTTGAATGAAGGACTTTGTAACAAAACCCGATTAGTAATAACGAAATTAAAACAATTTACTATTATTGCGCAAATATTAACAGGGAGTAAAAAAGGGAGCACTATATTCTTACCACGTATGACCTTATCAGCAAATAATGAACTGCCATTCCAGATGATCAAAAAACAATTCCCTGTAAAACTTTCTTATGCAATAACTATCAATAAGTCGCAAGGACAATTATTAAAAAAAGTAGGAGTGTATTTACTAACACCAACTTTTAGTCATGGGCAGTTATACGTGGCTCTTTCAAAGACAAGTAATAAAAAAGAATTGAAAATATTAACAGAAAAATCAAGAAAAGTTAAAGATAAATTGGTCTATACAAACATCGTTAACAAAGGAATATTATAAAACCACAATACAAAAATTAAATATAATGAATAAGAAAATAAAATCAAACATATTTGAAACTCTAATATAACCTTAAATATAAAAAAATTAAAAATTATGAAGTAGAACTTAGCACTGTGTGGTTAAAAATCACGGCTGCCATAGTTAGTTCTGTGCCATTAAAAAAACACAATTGCTTTTTTGAATGCTGTGTAGCTAAAAAAACATGGTTGCTAATGTAAGCATTGTGATGGGGAAGAACGCTAATACTACTATAAGCGCTGTGTAATCAGAAATTCGCGATTGCTTTTTAGAGCATTATCTGGTTTAAAAAACGCAGCTACTATTTTAAGAGCTAAAGATGAAAAACGTAACAACTATTCTAAGCGCTGTTTAATTAAAAATACGCGGCAGCTATTTTGAGCGCTGTGTGGTTAAAAAAACGTGGCTGCTATTGTAAATACAGTATAGTTAAAAAACACAACAACTATTGTAAGCGCTGTATAATAACAAATTTGCGGCTGCTATTTTGAGCGCTGTGTAGTTAAAAAAACGTGGCTGCTATTGTAAGCGCTGTGTAATTAAAAATTCATGGTTGCTATTTTGAGCGCTGTGTAGTTACAAATTCGCAGCTGCTACTTGAGCGCTGTGTGGTTGAGAAATGCGGCTGCTATTGTAAGCACTGTGTAATTAAAAATCTATAGTTGCTATTTTAAGCGCTGTGTAGTTACCAATTCGTGGCTGGTATTTTGAGCGCTGTGTGTTTAAAAATACGTGGCTGATATTGTAAGCGCTGTGTAATTAAGTATTCACGGCTGCTATTTTGAACGCTGTGTAGTTAAAGGAACTCGACCGCCAATGTGAGCACATTGTTATTGATAAAACGCGACTTTTATTATAAACGTTATATAATAAAAATAACTCAACTGTAATCTATCACTATTGTAAACGCTGGGTAATTAAAAAAACGCAGATATTAATATTAATGCTAAACAAAGAAAAACTGAAATTATTATCAAAAGTAACGTCTAAAGCTGGATCTGTTATATTAAAGAAGACAATCTGAATAAATCAAATAATACAAGAAAATATAATAAAAAATAATCACTATAGAATCAAACCTTGATGCGTCCTCACTAAAAGCTTCAGTTAATTATTTCTTGAAATTCTTCTAATTAATTACAAATATAAGTTCAGAAGTGAAAATGTTGATCTAGAAATTTTTTTGTAATCAGAATAAACTATAATAATGGCTATTTATTTAGATTATTTTCTCTCACAAAGCTTTACAAATGAGCCCTATAAATAGATGTGGAATGAAACGTAAAATTTGAAATTCATTAAACAATCAACATATCATGATCATGATCATGATCATCATCATCATCATCATCATCATCATCATCATCATCAACTCAAACATCAGCATGAATGTGTACACATACGTGTGTAGGAATAGAAGCAAAGAAACAGAGTCAAAGGGCGGCATCGAAGTCACGAAATGATTTCATAAAAAGGAAGACAGAGAGACGGACACGCAGACAACAAGACAGGGACGGAAAAATGAGACACAGAACAGAGAAACGAAGATGAACAAACGGAGACAGAGAGATGGAAAGGTGGAGACGAAGAGACGAAGGGGGGGGGCACATAGATCAAAGGGGTGGGTGTAAGGTTTTAGGGGGTTGAGTAAGGGGGGGCATTTTTGTTTCAAATAACGTAAATAGCAATTTAGAAGAGGAATATGGATTTCTAACCTTAAGGCTCCAAGTTCACCATTGTACGTTACATGTGCTTTGTTTACAAATACACTAACGACCATCCGTTGCTAATTAGCATCGCAACGATAGCATGAAATATAGCGACGTTAAATGAAAAAAAAGAAGAAGAATTACAATGTAATTTGAGGGGTGGCTATATATATCAAGGGAGGGCTAGGGGGGCCAAGGGGGGGCGGGTAGAAGTTGCTTAAATCCACATTTTACAACTATATATATATATATATTTATTCTGTAAATGTGTATTATTAAAAAAAAAACTAAATATATGAAATAATTATCAATTAAAAACATTAATTATTTTATAATACATGTTACTTAATTTAAGTATAATGTGTACATCGTATAAAGTTTTTTTAAATAGCCCATCAATTAGGCAATTTCATTCCTTGACAATTGATAAATTAATTTATTAGAACATTTAAAGATATAACTTTTATTGGTCAATATGAAATAGCGTTAAAATCAAAATTTATTAAATCGAATTTTTAAAAATGATCATAATTATTTTTTAGATCAAACATCAATAATATATTAAAATTTCAACGTTTGAATAATTTTTTGAACAATTTTAAAGTAATTACTTTCTATTTAAATACAAATACCTACACACCCATATGGAAATAATTTCTGTGAATAACTATTAATAACTGTGTAAAAATGTGAAAAAATGTGAATAACTGTTAATAACTATAATAAACTACCGCAATTTAGACATTAATAACAGTAAATAACAGTTGATAACAGTTAATAATTGTTACGAATAGATAATAATAATGATTAACTGTAAATAATAATAATTTACTGTTATTTATTGTTATTTACAAATGTTTGTAATTCTCCACATTTATTCACATTTATTCACATTTATTAACAGTTATTAACACTTTTTCACATTTCCAAAAATTTTTCACACGTATAATCGTTTTTTTATATATAAGCGAAAACTTTTATAAATGTGAAAAACTGTTAATAACTGTTAATAAATGTGAAAAACTGCAAATATCTGTAAGAAAGTGTTAATAACTATAATTCACTGTAACTAATTGCAAATAAATATAAATAATTATAAATAAGTATAAATAATAATAAATTATTCACCGATTCTAAAATTTTGGAAAATGTGAGTAACTGTTAATAAATGTGTATAATTGTGTATAAATGTGAATAAATGTGAATAACTATAGATAATTATTAATAATCATGACTTACAGCTAATTATTGTTATTTAACGTATTAATAATAGTTATGAACGTTAAATAACAATTATTAGCTAAAAGTCATGATTATTAATAATTATTTATAGTTATTCACATTTATTCACAATTATACACATTTATACACATTTATTAACAGTTACTCACATTTTCCAAAATTTTAGAATTGATGAATAATTTATTATTATTTATACTTATTTAGAATTATTTATATTTATTTGCAATTTGTTACAGTGAATTATAGTTATTAACACTTTCTTACAGATATTTACAGTTTTTTACATATTAACAGTTATTAACAGTTTTTAGTTAACTATTATGAATTGTTATTAACTGTTTTTTACTGTTATTAATTCTTATTAATGTCTCAATTGCGGAAGTTTATTACAATTATTAACAATTATTCACAATTTTTCACAAAAATTATTTTCATATGGGTAAATATATATGATCATATATGTATTTATGTAAATTGATTGTCAACAATTATTTCAATTATTATTTCATATATTAAATAAGAATAGTTCTGTTTATTTTGATTCAGACATTTTAAAAATACGTTATCCATTGTGATCAATAACCGTTTTCACATAACTCAATTTATTAATATTATGTTTTAACATTATAATATGAAACAAAGTTAAATTATAATTAGAGTGTAAATGTCTCATTGGTGTATGCGTACGCGCGCGCGCGCGCGTGTGTGTGTGTGTGTGTGTGATTGTCGGTGTTAGTGAACGATCATGATGTGTGTGGGTGTGTTATGCATGTAGTCTTTTGTCAGTTGATATCCGTATTGATACGAATTGGTGTACGTGTATATTATAGTGTTTTTGTTTATTCTTATAAATTTGTGTATTTGTGCTGTACGCGCATACGATCATTTATGTCTAGGTGAGTGTGTATGTGTGTGTATGTTTAAGCGCATACGTGTATGTGTATGTTTGTGTCAACTAAGAAGTAAGTCGTACTGTATGATTATCACGGATGTGTATGTTTTTATGTATTGGTGTGTTTGTAGGTGTCCGTAAGTATATGTTCATAGCAGTGAAGAAGTTTATGTTGGTGAATTGCGTATTAGTTCTAGTGTATGTATGTGTGTGTGTGTGTGCGCGCGCGTGTGTGCTTGTGTGCGGTTGTGCGTGGGTGTTCTTGTAAGTGTGTGTGTGTGTCTGTGTGTGCGCGCTTATGCGTGTGCGAATATGTGCATGTGTGCACGCGTGTATATGTGTGCATCTGTGGTATGTATATATTATGTAGGTGTTTGAGTATTCGTTTGTCTATATGTTATGCGAGTGTGTATGAGTGTGTGTTGTGTGTATGTATAGTATGTGTGTATGTATGTGCGTGAATGTGTGTACCTATATATCGTGTGTATGTGTATTAGTAAAAGTGTTTACGTCAGTTCAAAAGTGTGTCGTTTTTTATTCGTACCGCTGTGTATGTTTCTGTGTGCGTATATATCGTGTCTATGTGTATTAGTGAAAGTGTTTACGTCAGTTGAAAAGTTCGACGTATTGTATTTGTGCCACTGTGTATATTACCGTATGCGTATATATCGTTTGTATGTGTATTAGTAAAAGTGTTCACATCAGTTAACAAGTGTGTCTTTTTGTATTTGTGCCACTGTGTATGTTTCTGTATGCGTATTATTTGGTTCGTATTTGTCGATAAGTATATAAGTTAATAAGGGCGCCATATGTAGTGCGCCTGTATGATAGTGTACTCGAAAAAATGTCCGTGTCAGCTAAAAAGTGAGTCCTATTGTGTTTTATTGTTACGTATGTGCATGCTTTTATGTGTGTTGTGGATTTTTCGGTGTCCGTGAGTACATTTCTATAGCAGTTAAGAAGTTTATGTTAGTGAATTGCGTACTAATTGGTGTGTATGTGTGTGAGTGTGTGTTTGTGTGTGGGTGTGGTTAAGCGCCGGCGTGTAAGTGTATGTATGTGTGTGTACATGTATGTTTGCTTGTGTGTGTAGATGTATGTGCGTTCATGTATGTGTTTGTAAATATATGGTGTAGAAGTATGTATAGATAAAGTGTTCATCTCGGTTGAAAAGTGTCTTGTATTGTATTTGTTTCTCTACGTGTATGTTTTTGCGTGTGTAAGTGGGTTCGTCTATGTTAGTTAATATGCATTCGTAGCAGAGTAAAAGTTTATGTTTGTTAAGTTCCTGTTTATAAGTTAGTATGCATCTGTGTTCATTTAGGATTTTGCGGTAGCATATATATGGGTATATGTGTGTGTCAATAAGTATATGAATTCCTATGGGTGTGCAAATTTTATCATAAGTCTATTATGTATGAATGTGTGTATTTATCAGTATATTTCTCTGTGCTTTAGTGGGATATTCAGTGTAATTGTCGGTGTATGCATATTTACGTATGTATGTGTGCATGTTTATACATATGTGTCTCTATATGCACGCATGTACGTTTAAGTATGTGTGAGAGTGAGTCTATGTGTGTGTGTGTGTGTATGCGCGTGTGTGTATGTGTCTGTGTTTGTCTGTGTGTGTGTTTGTGCGTTCGTGCGTGTGTACGCGTGTGTAAATGCATGCATTCATGTGTGTATGTATTATGTGAGTGTGTGTGTGTGTGTGTGTATTATTATGTATGATGTAAGTGTGTGTAAGTTTGTATATATGTATGCGTATGTATGGTGTGTATGTGTATGAGTGAAAATTTTAACGTCAGTTAAAAAGAAAGTCATATTTCATTCGTGTCGCTGTGTATGTTTTAGTGTACGTATTCGTTGTTTGTCTGTGTCTATAAGTATATGTGTTTATAAAAGTGTCTGTATGTTGTCTGCCTGTACGATTTTGTTTTAGTAAAAATGTTCGTGTCAGCTAAAAAGTAAGTCGTATTTAATTATTGTCATTATGTGTATGTTTTTGTTAGTTGGTTGATTTATCGGTGTCCGTACGTATATGTTTATTGCAGGGAAGAAGTTTTTGTTAATAAATTGCGTAAAAGTTGGTGTGTGTGTGTATGCGCGTGTGTGTGTGTGTATGTGTGTGAGTGTGCGTCTATGCGTGTGTGTATGTGCCTGTGTGCGCACGTATATGTGTGTATTTGTGTATGTATATATTATGTGAGTGTATAATGTGTGAATGGTATGTGTGTGTATGTATGTGCGTGTATGTCTGGACGTATATATCATGTGTATGTGTATTAGTGAAAACGTTCACGTCGGTTTAAATAGGTGTTATTTCGTAATCATGCCACTGTGTATGTTTCTGTGCACGTATATAACGTGTATATGTGTATTAGTGAAAGTGTTCACATCATTTAAAAAGTGTGTCATTTTTTATTCGTTTTACTGTGTATGTTTCTGTGTGCATATTAGTTGGTTTGTCTTTGTCTATAAGTATATATGTTAATAAGAGCACTATTGGGATCTGACATGGGGGCGTGGTCTAAGCTAAGATGGCGTACCATAGTATACAATTTACATTGTCATATATGGAGCAAGTACCTGTTTTTGTTAATTATGAATATTTCTGTGCTATTGGGCAGATACTAATCCTACCAAATGTAATTTTATAGAAGGTGAACGAGTTTTCAGAACAGGACATATAATAAAGTACGTTAAAAATAGCAAAAATATCGGTGATATAATAACCTTTTCACGCAAGACACACAAGAACATACAAGACGCCTCACCGAACGCTTTCTGCTTGTATGCTACTATTCGTTCAGATTTTATCCACCAGAGAGCGTCTGGTCTATGTCAGATCCTAATATCTAGTGCACCTATATGATATTACACTTTAGAAAATGTTGGCGTTAGCTGAAAAGTGAGTCGTCTTGTGTATTATTGTTACGTAAGTGTATGTTTTTATGTGTGTTGTAGGTTTGTCGCTGTCCGTAAGTATATTTCTATAGCAGTACAGAAGTTTAAGTTGGTAAATTGCGTATAAATTGGTATGCGCGTGTATGTGTATGTGTATGTGTGTGTGTATGCGTGTTTGTGTGTTTTTATCAGTATATTTATGCTTTAGTGAAATTTTCAGTGTGATTGTCGGTGTATGTATATTTATGTATGTATGTGTGTATGTTTATATATGTGTCTGTATATGCGCGCATATATATCAAAGTGTGTGTGTGTGTGTGTGTGAAATAAAAAATATATATTCAATCAATGGTTTTATTTCTGTTTCCGAAACGTTCATAGTCCACTGCAATTTTTTTTTCTATATTCATACATTTACTCATAATTTTGCAGATCCTTATCGATTGGAATATACATTTAAAAAAATAAATGTAAATCAAATTTAAATGAGAACAGTTATTATAAATTATAATTCAATACCAGTTTTTCAAGTGCTAATACATCACAAAATTTCATATTTAATATAATATTTCATATTTATACACGGTGGGCCATTTTAATCTATGCACCTGAAAAACTCAGTAAGTTCGCATCCTATCAAAAAATGACCTCTATAAAAGTTGTAGGATACAAAGGGGGTCAAACAGTAGTGACCTTGAATTTGACCTTCAAGCTGACCTTTAAGGTCAAATCAAGGTCAACTTGAGTTTTTTAAATAGAAACCCCTATTTTTTACACCGGAATCGGAAAGGGCGGGAAATTGTACGTCCGAATATGCTCTCAGGTCATCTGACCTGGATGACCTCAAAGGTCAGGTGAAGGTCATAAATACGAAATAATTGGGTAGCTGTCAACATTCTTATGTAAGGTGTTGTCGAAAAAATGAAGATCATAATTTGAGTAATTTTTAACGAGAAATTCAGTGTTGACCTTTAGTTTTTCGGCAATACCCTACCTAAGATTTTTCATAGCCATCCGATTATTTCGTATTTATGACCTTCATCTGACCTTTGAGGTCATCGAGGTTAGATGACCTGAGAGCATGTTCGGACGTAAAATTTCCCGCCCTTTCCGATTCTGGTGTAAAAAATAGGGGTTTCCATTTAAAAAACTCAAGTTGACCTCGATTTGACCTTGAAGGTCAGCTTGAAGGTCAAATTCAAGGTCACTATTGTTTGACCCCCTTTGTATCCTACAACTTTTATAAAGGTCATTTTTTGATAGGATGCGAACTTACTGAGTTTTTCAGGTGCATAGATTAAAATGGCCCACCGTGTAGATACAATATGATTCGATAAAAAAATCCTTATTTTATGTACATATAGATAGTATTATTTTATCAGTGATTAACAAATGATTGTTGAATTGAGTACTACGAACACCATATTTATAATTTAAATTTTTAAAGTTGGAAGAATATCAAATACATATATTATATCAAAATAATATTGTTAATAAAATTAGCAAATTCATATATAATAATATAATGAATGGAAATGCGAAAGAGCGACGTTAGGAGCGAGGTAAATTTTGCTAGGACTATATTACTTCACATATTTTTAGCACGAAGAGTACTTTTCTTCTGCTGGTTCAATTATTTATGAGGAAGAATTTCAGGAAGAAAAAGACTACGCCTGGTCAACATTCAGAATAGTCAAATCTCCATGAACTATAAATCCATAAACCATCGACCTATAAACCATAAACCATCGACCTATAAACCATAAACCCAAAAACCACTAATCATCAGCCCATAAACAACAAACCTATAAACCATGAACATATAATGCATGAACCCATAGAGCATAAACCCATGATCCATAAACCCAAGTACCATGAAACCATAAACCTAAAAACCATAAACCATGAACTCATGAACATTATATCGATAAACCTTGAACCCGTAAACCTATTAACAATAAACTCATAAATGATAAAACCCATGAACCATGAACTATAAACTCATAAACTATGAACCCATTAACCATTAACAAATAATCAATGAAAATATTAAACCATAAACTCATGGACCATAAACCATGAACCATAAACCATAAACGCATGAACCATAAACCATGAAACCATACACCATAAACCATAAACCATGAACCCATAAACGATAAACGCATAAACTATGGACCCATGAACCCATAAACCATTGACCCTTAAACCATAACCCTATGAACGATAAACTTATGTCACATGAAACCATAAACAATAAACAATAAATCCATAAACCATAACCTCATAATCCATGAACTTATAAACCCATAATTTATGAAATCATGAACCCATAAGCCATAAATCCATTAACAATAATCTTGTGAACCATAAATTCATAAATCCATAAACCATAAACCCATAAACCTCAAACTTTAAACAATCAACACATAAGCCATGAGACATGAACCTACTTATTATAAACGCATAAAGCATAGACTCATAAACCATAAATCCATAAACCATAGACCCATGAACTATAAACGTACAAACCATAAACTCATAAACTATGAACCAATTAACCATCAACCTATAAACCTTAAACCCAAAAACCATTAACCTATAATCCAAAACTTTTTTAACCATAGACCCATAAACCACAAATTATTAACTTTCTAACCCTAAACCTATAATCCCTGAATCCATACAGCATTAACTCATTGACCAAAAGCTATAAATCAATAACCCATCAACCGATTGACTATAAACCCATGAACCATAAATCCTATAAAACATAGACCCATAAACTATGAACTTATGAACCAATAATTCATAAACCATGAACCATGAACTCATAAACCACAAACCCATGAACCTTAAACCCATTTACCTATAAGTAATAGACCTGTAGACCATCAACCTTGAACCCATAAATCTATTAATAATGAACCCATTAACCATAGACCCATAAATCATAAACCCATAATCCATAAACTCATATACCATGAAACCATAGGCCATGAACTCATAAACAATGAAACTATAAACCATAAACCAATAAACCATGAACTCATGAACCATAAACCCATAAACCATAAAGACATAAACTATTAACCCATAAATCATAAATCCATAAACGATAAACGCATAATCCATGAACCCATGAACCTATAAACCTTTAACCCATATACCATAATCCTATAAACGATAAACTTATATAACATGAACCCATAAACAATAAACAATAAAGCCATAAACCATACCCCGTAATCCATAAACTCCTATATTATAAATCTATTAACTCATAAACCTATAAACCCATAAACTAATAACATATAAACCCATTAACATTAAATCCATGATCCATTAACTTATAAACCATAAACCCATAAGCCATAAAATAATAAACCATAAACTTATAAATTATTAGACCCGTAAACCATGAACTTGTAAACCATAAACCTATAAACCATAAACCCATTAAACTTGAATTCAAAAACTATATACCTATACACCAAAAACTCATAAACCATTTACCCATTAACCATGAACCATAAACCTATGAATAATAAACCTATAAACCATGAACTTATATACGAAAAACCCATTAACAATAAAAAAAGAACCAATAAATTATTAATCTATATTCCGGAAATCCACAAATCATAAACTAGAAACCATAAATCCTAAAAGCCTTAGCCCATCAACCATAAACCTATCAACCATAAAGCTATTAACCTTAAATTTATAAAACCGTAAACCAATAAACCATAAACGAAAAACCCATCAACCATTGCACCAATTAAATATAAAATCGGAAACCATAAACTTATGAACCATAAACCCATAAACCAAAAACCATAAACCTTTAAACCATAGACCCATTAAACATAAACTTATAAGCCGACAACCCATAAACCATAAATTATAAACTCATAAACCATAAACCCATTAACCTATAAACAATAAAGTTATAAACTATAAACCCATAGACCATAAACAATAAAGCTATAAACAATTATTCCATATATTGTGAACACATAATGCACAAAGACCATGAACGCATTAATAAAAGACTCTTAATCCATAAACTTATAAACCATAAACTTATAACCTATGAACCAATGAAACTTAAACCCATATAAATATGAATATATAAACCATGAACTTCAAAACCAGGAGTCCATTAACCATGAACCCATTTACCATCAACACATAAACCCATAAACCATAATTTCATGGACGATAAACTAATAAACCATAAACCCATAAACCATAAACCCATGAACCATTAACTCATAAACGATAAACCCATGAACCATAAACCCATTAACCATAAATAAAATACTAATAAACCATAAACCCAGGAGCAATTAACCTATAAACCATAAACCATAAATCTATAAACCATGAACTCAAAAACCTCGAGCCCATAAACTATAAAGCTTTAAACTCTGAACCCATAAACCATAAACCCATAACCGGAAACCCATAAACTATAAACACATGAACCTATTAACCATAAACCGATAAACCATAGACTCATAATCCATAAAATTATAAATAATAAACCCATAAAATAGTAGCCCAAAATCCTTGAATTCATAAAACATAAGCTCTTAAGGTGAGACACAAGTAAAACACACAAAAAATGAGGTTTTTTAGTTTTATCCGTAGCACTTACAATGTTATCCATGCGTAATGTTGTTCAAAATCATCTAAAGAATCTATAAAAAAATTTTCAGCTCGAAATATTAAAATCTGTGGAATTAGTTCCATTTTAACGACTGCTCGATTCAGTGATAAGTGAGGTAGCGTTAAAATGGAACTAATTCCACAGATTTTAATATTTCGAGCTAAAAATTTTTTTATAGATTCTTTAGATGATTTTGAACAACATTACGCATGGATAACATTGTAGGTGCTACGGATCAAAAGTTAAAACTAAAAAACCTCATTTTTTGTGTGTTTTACTTGTGTCTCACCTTAACCTATAACCCCATCAACCATAAACTATAATCCATAAAATCATAAACCAAGAACCCATAAACCTTGAGCCCATAAACCATAAACTCATAATCCATAAACTCATAAACCCATAAATCATAAAAACCATAAACCGATAGGCTATAAACCAATAAACTATAATCTTATGATCTATAGACCCATTAATCAACAAACAGAAACCGATACATTAGGAACCCATAAACCAATGAATCATAAATCATATACCCATAAAACTTAAACCCATAAGCTATGGACATATAGAATATAAACTCATATACCATTAACCCATGAACTATGAACAATAAACGCATAAACCATAAACCTTTCATCCATAAACCTATAAACCATAAACTCATATAAAATAAAATCATAGACCATAAACTCATAAGCAAAAAACCCATAAACCATAAACTCCAAAATCTTAAACTCATAAACTATAAACCTAAAAACCATAAACACATAAACCATAAACTTATAAACCTTAAACTCATAAACATTAACCCAATAAACTATAATCTTATAAACCATAAACCCATAAATCCATAGACCATAAGCCTATAAACCTTAAACTTTAAACCATGAACCCATGTACTATAAACCATAAACCTACTTATCATAAACCCATAAACCATAAACTCATAAATTATAAACTCATAGACCATTAACGCATAAACCATGAACCATAAATTCATAAACCATAAGCCCAGAAACTATGAACCATAAACCATAAACTTATAAACCATAAACCTAAAGCTTATAAACCATAACCCTCTCAACAATAAACTCATATACCATTAACTCAAAAAAAATAAAAAAAAACCCATGAACCATGAACTCATAATCCATAAACTCATGAACCCATACATCATAAAACCATTAACTGATAAGCTATAAACCCATAAACTATGATCTTATAAGCCATAGACCCATGAGCCGTAAACTTATAAACCAATTAATAATAAACCATGTATTATAAACTCATAAACCATATGGTTATAAATATTAAACTTACATAATATAAACCTAAATTCCTTGAACCCGTGAAGCATAAAGCCATAACCATGAGCTATAAACCATAAAATCATGAACCATCAACACACAAACACCATTAACCGATAAACTATAAACAATAAACCCATAAACCATAAACCTTCAATCCATGAAGCCATGAACCATAAACTCATATACAATAAAACAATCAATCATAAACTCATAAACAATTAACCCATTAATCATAAACTCAAAAACCTTGAACCCATAAACCATCAACTCCAAAACCTCAAATCCATTAACCATAAACTCATAATCTATAAAGATAAAAACCTTAAACCCATCAACCATAACCCTATAAACTATAGTCTTATAAACCATGCACCCTTAAATCCATAGCACATAAACCTATGAACCTCAAACATTGAACCATAAACATATATACCATAAACTATAGATCTACTTATCATAGTCCCATAAATCATAAACTCATAAACTATAGACCATATACCCATAGAACATCTTCCCATAAACGATGAACGTTTAAAGCCATTAGCTATAAACTCCTGAACTATCAACCTAATAACTCATAAACCATAAACTCATAAACCAACGATCTATAAACTATAAACTATTAAACTATAAACCTAATAACTCAACAACCATAAACCCATAAACCAAAGCGACATCAACCACAAACCATAAAACATAAATCCACAAACCTTAAACTTATAAACCCTAAACCTATTAACCATAAACCGATAAACTATTAATCATAAACCATGAACCCATACACTCATGAGCCATAAACCCAGTAACTGTAAACCATAAACCATAAGCCTATAATCCCTAAACCCATAAACCTTATACTCTTAAACCATAAACTTATAAATCATAAACTAATAAAGAAATTGCCAATAAACCAATTAACCATAAACTCATTAACAATGAACCTAACAACCCATTAGCAATAAACTTAAAAACTTTAACCCATAAATCATATACCTATAGTTCATGAAACCATAAACCATATAAACATAAACCATTAACTAATAAACCATAAACCCATAAACAATAAACACAT
Organism: Anastatus disparis; assembly: GCA_017163975.1. Taxonomy (NCBI): domain Eukaryota; kingdom Metazoa; phylum Arthropoda; class Insecta; order Hymenoptera; family Eupelmidae; genus Anastatus; species Anastatus disparis. The sequence goes on along the minus strand of JAFFSR010000366.1, from coordinate 152,964 downwards.
ATACCATGATTCCATAAACCATACACCCATAAAAATAAACACATAAACAATGAGCCCATGAACCCATAAACCACAAAGCCATAAACCATAAACCAATAAACCATGAACCCATAAACCATAAACCAATAAACCATAAACCCATAAACCATAGAGCCATAAACCATAAACTCATAAACCATAATCCCATAAAAAATAAGCCCATAAACCAAAATCCATAGACCATGAACCCATAAACCATAAATTATTACCCGATAAATCATAAAGCTATAATCTATAAACCCATATGCGATAAACTCATAGCTATTAACCCGTGAATTATCAACCCATACACCATAAATTCATAAACCATAGACCCATATACCATAAACTTATAATCCATCTACCTATAAACACATAAACCATAAACCCATAAACCATAAACTTATAATCCATCAACCTATAAACACATAAACCATAAACTCATAAACGTCATACCCATAAACCGTAAAAAAATAAGCTATAATTTTATTTAGCATAAGCCCATAAACCACAAACAATTCACTCATTCACTATTAAACTATAACCCATGAACCCATAAACCATAAACCGATAAACCATGAACCTTTAAAACATAAACCTAGAATTCGTTAAACCATAAACCTATAAACCTTAATCCTTTAAACCATAAACCTGTAAACGTTGATCCCAGAAACCCTAAGCCTATAAACTATATACGCATAAACCCATAAACCATGAACCTATATTCCTTGAACCCATAAACCATGAACCTATATTCCTTGAACCCATAAACCATAGATCTATAAACCATAAACTCATATACCAAAGACTCATGAACCATAAACCTATGAACCATAAACTTACATACCATGAACCCATAAACCATAAACCTTTAATCTATAAGCCCATAAACTATGAACCTATAAACTATAAACCTAGAGACCATGAAATATAAAACTATAAATTATAAACCATAAACTATAAACCGTGAACCCATCAACCATAAGCCCATAAACCATAAACACATAAACACTAAACCTATAGACCATAAACCTATGAACTATAAACCCACAAACTATAAACCCATATACCATTAAACCGTAAACCATACACCTATAAACCATACACCTATAAACCATACACCTATAAACCATACACCTATAAACTATACACCTATAAACCATACACCTATAAACCATACACCTATAAACCATACACCTATAAACCATACACCTATAAACCATATAGATATGAATCAAAAACCCATAAACCATAAACCTATAAAACCCAAAACTTATAAGCCATAATCTCATGAACAATAAACCTATAAACTCATAAACTATAAACAGAAAAACCTTGAACCCATAAACCATGAACCTATAAACCATAAACCCATGAACCGTCAACCCATAAACCAGGATACCCGAAAACCATAACCCATAAACCATGAACCCATAAGTTATTAACCCATAAACTATAAACCCATTAACCATATACCCAGTAACCATAAACCCTCAAACGATAAACCCATAAACCATAATCTCATGAACAATAAACTTATGAACACATAAGCCATGGACTCAAAAACCTTGAACCCATAAACCATAAACCATATATAATAAACGCATAAACCATAAATCATAAACTCATAACCCATAAACCATAAATCAATTAGCCGTAGACCCATAAACTATGAACCCATGAACCATCGAATACCATAAACCTATAAATAATGAAAAAATAAACCATTAACTATAAATCTATAATCCGCAAACCCATAAACCATAAACCATAAACCGAAAAACCCTGAACCTATAAACCATAAACTTATCAACCATGAACCCATTCACCATCAATCCATGAACCATAAAACCATAAATCATTAACTTTTGGACCATAACACCATGTACCAAACCTATAAACCGTAGATTAACAGAACTTAAACTCGTTAACCGATAACCCATAAACCCTGAAATATAACCTTATAAACCATAATTTTATAAGCCTTAAACCCATAAAACTATGAACCCATAAACCATAAAGCCAAAAACTAGAAGCCCATGAATTATAAACCCATAAACCATAAACCCATAGACCAATATAATAAATTATAAACCTTAAACTTATAATCCATAGACCCATAAACCATAAATTTATAAAACAATAACCCATAAACCACGTATTATAAACTCATAAACCATTAACCCATAAACCTAAAACGCATATATCTATAAAAAATTAAGTTATAAACCATAAACCCATAAACCATAAACCCATAAACTCATAAGCAATAAACCTATGGACCCACAAAACATAAACCTAAAAACCCAAAACCCATAAACCATAAACTTTTAACACATAAACCTTAAACCCATTAACTATAATACTATAAACCATAAACTCATATATTATAAACATATAAACAATAAATAATGAACCCATAAACCATAGACCTATTATCTTTAACCTATAAACCGTGAACCTCTGAACCATCGACCTAGAATCCTTCAAACCATAAACCCATAAACCTTAAACCCGCAAACGATAAGTCCATAAACTATATACGTATAAACCCCTTAACGATGAACCGATAAACCTATAAACCTTAAACCCATAAACCGTAGACCTATATACTATAAACTCATATACCATTAACCAATAAACCATAAACCTTTAGTCCATAAATCAATAAACCTATGAAGTATAAACCTAGAAAACATGAACCATAAATTTATAAATTATAAATCATAAAATATGAACCGTAAACCCATTATAAACTCTGAACTTGTAAACCATAAACTCATGAACATTGAACCCATAAACTCATAAAGTATCACGACAAAAACCTTGAACCCATAAATCATGCACCTATAAATCATAAACCCATAAACTATAAACCTATAAACCAGAAACCCAGAAACGATAAACCATAAACCCATAAGTTATGAACCCATAAACCATAAATTTATGAATCATTAACCTATAAATCATAAACCTATAAACCATAGATCCATAAACTATTGATCCATAATCTTAAAACGATAAACACATAAACTATGAACTCCCAAACCCATAAACCATGAACCCATAAACCATGAACCCATAAACCATAAACCCATAAACCTATAAATCATAAACTTATAAACCATAAACTCAAATAACATAAACCTGTTAACCATAATCTCATATACCATAAACCTATAATCAATAAATGATTAACCCATGGACCATAGACCTATTATCCGTAAACCTAGAATCCTTTTAACCATAAACATATAAACCTTCTACACATAAACCATAAAACCATGAACCATTTGCCCATGAACCATAAACCCATAAACTATAAACCCATAAACCTTGAACCCATGAACCATAGTCCTATAAACCATAAACTCATATACCATTAATACATAAACCATAAACTTATACACCATTAATCCATATACCATAAACTCACATACAATTAAACCATAAACTATTAACAATAAGTTCATAAACCACGAACCCACGAACCATAACCCATAAACCCATAAACCACAAATTTATGAGCTATAAACCCGTAAACCATAAACTCATAAACTATAAACCCATAAATCATAAACCCACAATCCATAAACCATAAACGCATAAAATATAAACTAATGAACCTTAAACTCATAAACCAGAACACTACGAACCATAAACTCTTATACCATTTACTTATAAACTATAAACAATAAACCCATAAATCATAATCCATAAACCCATAAAGCATAGACCTAAAAACCATAAAGTAATGAGTTATAAACCTATAAACAATAAACAATAAACCCATAAACCACAAATTTGTAATCCGTAGAGCCACAAACCATAAACCGAAAAACCATAAGCCTAGACATACCTTAACCATGAACCTATTCACCCTAAACTTATTAACAATTGACCAATAAACCCATAAACCATAAACCCATTAACCTATACACTATAAACACATAAACCATAGACCCATCAACGATAAACACATAAACCATGAACTCATATACCACAAACCATAAACCCATCAACTATAAACTCATGAACCATAAACTCATAAACCATAAATTCATAAACCATGAACCATAAACCTATAAACCATACACCTATAAATTAAAAACTCATTTACCATTAACCCATGAACAATAAACACTTAACCCTCAAACCATAAACCTAGAAATTCATCAACCATAAACCTATAATCTATAAACCATAAACCATCAACCGTAAATTTATTAACCATGAATCCATGAACCATGAACCTTCGAAATATAAACCAGCTTACCCATAAAACTTAAGCCCAAGAACCATAAACCCACAAACCATAGACCCATGAACCATGAACCCATAAACCACAAACACATAAACACATGAGCAATAAATTCCTAAATCATAAACCCATAAAACCATGAACCATTAACATATAAAGCATATACCTTATGATTATCCTATATTATATTAAAGTGAAACCACGTTTTTCTCCGGATCTCCGGTTCTCCGGTTCTCCGCTCTTTTCAAAGGTGTTTAATCTTTTTTTAATAAAAGTAGACATTTTTTTTAGCCCTATATTTTTTGGGCCCAATAAATTTTTCTTCTCTATATTTTTTGAGCCATATATTTTTTTGGGCCTTACATTTTTTTGGGCCCAATAATTTTTTCTTCTCTATATTTTTTGATCATTATATTTTTTTTAGCCTTATATTTTTTTGGGCTTTATATTTTTTTGGGCCCAATAATTTTTTCTTCTCTATATTTTTTGAGCATTATATTTTCTTGGGCCTTTTTTTCTGGGCCTAATATTTTTTTGGGCCTTATATTTTCTTGAGCCTCATATTTTTTTTGGGCCTTATATTTTTTGGACATAATATTTTTTTTGACCTTATATTTTCTTGAGCCTTATATTTTTTTGGACTTATACTTTTTTTTTGGCCTTATATTTTTTGGGCCCAATAATTTTTCCTTCTCTATATTTTTTGAGCCATATATTTTTTTGGGCCTCACATTTTTTGGGCCCAATAATTTTTTCTTCTCTATATTTTTTGAGCATTATATTTTTTTTAGCCTTATATTTTTTTAGGCTTTATATTTTTTTGGGTCCAATAATTTTTTCTATTTTATATTTTTTGAGCATTATATTTTCTCGGGCTTTTTTTTTGGGCCCAATATTTTTTTGGGCCATATATTTTCTTGAGCCTTATATTTTTTGGGCATAATATTTTTTTGGGCCTTATACTTTTCTTGTGCCTTACATTTTTTAAGAATTATTTTATAAAAGATAGTGAAGCATTAATAATTCGAAGATTATGCCTTATCTTTAGGGCCTTATTTTTTCATAGCTGCTATATTTTTATCCTAATTTTTTCAGTCTTTTTTTCGGGTCTTATTTTCTATTTAATTTTTATTCAATAAATAATTTATTTAGTCATTCATATGGTTTTTTTGCATGTGACATCTGTCAAGTCGGCATTTTTTGTTTTATGACAATATTTTGTATGTTTTTGTTGCTTTAATTTTTGTATTTTTTACATATATGACTAGATAAATCGATTATATTTTTAAAGTGTAAATAAGTAAATAAATTCTTATGAGCATCTATTATAAGTACCAAACTAGGTCTCTCTCTCTCTTGCTCTCTTACATTCTCTCTCGATTTCCTACGTTTTCTCACGCTTTCTCGTGCTTTTTCTCGCATTCCCACGTCTTGCTTCCTTACGCTTCTTTTTGTTCTCCCATGCATTCTCTTTCTTTCTGTCTCTTGCTGTCTTTTTCGATTGCAGTCACTTCTTGTTTTTTCTTTGTTCTTTTTCTTACTCTATTTTGCTCTTCTACTTTTTTTAAGACTTCTTGCATTTTTGTCATCTCTTGCATTTTTATTTTTACTCTAATGAAGCATTTTATCTAAGCCTGTCATTTTTTAAAGGATTCGTCAGTGGAGCGCTTTTTTTTTAAATTTTTTTATAACAGGCTCCGCTCCAGATGCTTATTTGCACAATATTTAGCAATAATTATTAAGCAGTTGATTTGACTGTGTATCTTTATGTGCAGCCAGTACAACAGCGCATCCCCATATGCAGCTGATTCAACTGCGCATCCCCATATGCAGCCGATTCAACAGCGCATTCTCATATGCAGCCGATTCAACAGCGCATTCCGATATGCAGTCGATTTAACAGCGCATCCCCACACAGAAAGAAATTTGGCATTAGGAGAATTTACTGTCTTTTGAAATACTCAATGTAATTATAACTAACATTACTATTTTTGGATTTGTAAATAAAATAAGTGATAATTTTTTACTTCAACGTTCCTTGTAATACAGGATTCAATGTATACGGTATTTCAAAACTTCTTGTAATGGTATATTACAATTTTTAGAAAAACGCTTTACCGGATTCGAAATATATTATTTCGATTATTTCTGGAATCGTACACGAACAAAATATGGTAATTATTTATTGCCAAATTTCTTTCTGTGCATATGCAGCCGATTCAACAGCGCATCCCCATATGCAGCCGATTGTACTGTGAATTTTTAAATGCAATCTATATTACTGCGCATTTCCGTTCACAGTCAATTCATCAGTGCTTTCTAAAATGCATTGTGATTTTGAATATTATATCAAATATTATTATATTAGATATCATAATATCTTTATTATATAAATATTTACAATATTATTTATAATATTTCTTTATATACAATGTTTTTCGTATGAATTGTGTCTTGATCATTCTTATTTTCTCCGTTGACTATTGCGCTTTTGCTTAAAAATAATTTTAAATTATTTTTATGTTTTGTCCTTGAAAGGGCAACATATAATTGTCCATGACTGAAAATGGGTGATGGCAAATATACACCAACTTTTTCATAAGATTGTTCTTGGGATTTATTATTAGTCATTGCAAAACCTAATCTAATAGGAAACTGTTTTCTTTGCATGTTAAAAGGGATATCTTCTTTAGATGGAGATAAAATTATTCTTGGAATAAAAACTAATTTACCTTTGTTTTTTCCACTTGCCAATTCAGCTTGGATAGAATATCTTAGTAGATTTTTTACTATTAACCTTGTTCCGTTACAAAGTCCCTCATTTACATTCAAATTTCTCAAAAGAATTATAATAGCTCCTACTTCTAAATGTAATTTATGTGGTGGAAGTCCATTAGGAATTAACGTATTTAAAAATTCTGTAGGTAATATAACATCTAAATTTTCTTTGTTATCATCTTTGGCTGTATCAATACTTAAATATTCAACATAGTCTTGTTCTACTATATTCAAAACGTCGTTATTGATTTGAATAACATCATTATTTTTAGGAGCCAAAATAACTTTATATGTTAGGTTTCCACTATTTATTTTTATTTTATTTCCAAATATCTCTTCGACAAGATGTTCTCTAATGATAAGATTTCCTGGTATAGTACTTACTAGGAGAGTATCTCCGGATCACGGATTTTGCTCTAACTTTGAGATAGGTTTTCAGATGTCAAAATATAGAAAAAGCCAGAGTTATAGACTCCAACGCTCAATATTTCTCCAGTTGCAGGCAATTAAAGAAAATCACTAAAAAAGTTACTAGATTTTTAAATGCTTATAATTCTTTAGTATTAATAGCTAGATGCTTGTAACTATTTTTAAATGAAAGCTATGTTCAAATCCTTTCGAAAAAGCACCTATAGCATATCAAAATATTATTTTTTCCCAAAGTTACAGCGTTATGAAAATGGTACTACATTTTAACATTTATCATTAATTAATATTTTTAAAAGAAAATTCAGCTCAAATTCTTATAACGCTGTAACTTTGAGAAAAAATAAAAGCTATGCTTCCAGTATATATACATAGAAATTAGGAAGTGTGACATTTGCAAAATTATAATTAATTTTTTAGTGAAAACGTTATTTTTCATTCGATGTATTATGTATTTAAAAATATATTAATAATGTAGTTTTTTATTAATATCAATTATTAAAAAAACATATATTTAGGTAAACGTAATTTTCGTCATGTGCATTGTAAACAGAAAAATACAAAAATTTTATTAAATTTTATTAAATTTTCATTTTTTGTTATTAATGTAGTAATTAATAACAACTATATAAATATACACATATTAATAAACGGAGGAAGATAATGAGAGAAAATAAAAAATTTCTTGCCAAAAAAATATATTAAGATTATAATATTATAAATACAAACGCATATTTTCATACGTATACTAATTTTAAAATTTAAATTAAATAAATATTATTTACATAATTTATTTATTTAATCATCGTATTCTACGTCTATCTTTCTCTGTCCGCCGCCTTTAAGAATTGACTCTCTCTCTCTCTCTCTCTCTCTTTCTTTTTCATAAAGAATAGAGAGGGTTGCGTCTATCCTTCTCTGTCCGCCGGCTTTAAGAATTGACTCTCTCCCTCTCTCTTTCTTTCTCTTATATGTACAATAAAGGTAGCCGCGAATGGAGGGGGCTATGTCTAGCCTTCTTTGCCGGTTACAACAAGCAGTCTCTTTTTCTTTATCTTTCTTATACACATCCACTTGTGTATATACATGCATATTCTTAAGCGGAATGGGAGAGAGGGAAAGAAAGAAAGAGAAAAAAGAATGTTTGTATGTTGATAGCAATAATGGCATCCTGTGCCGTATTCGTTCATTCACGCTGGGTGACATTTGGGACTGTCGATTTTTATACATTTAGTGCCCCTGCCGTAACGTCGCGTAAGAAGCATAGCTTCAATAATATTTTGATATGCTATAGGTGCTTTTTCAAAAGGATTTGAACGTAGCTTTCATTTAAAAACAGTTACAAGCGTCTAGCTATTAATGCTAAAGAATTATAAGCGTTTAAAAATCTAGTAACTTTTTTAGTGATTTTCTTTAATTGCTTGCAACTAGAGAAACATTGAGCGTTGGGGTCTATAACTCTGACTTTTTCCATATTTTGACATCTGAAAACCTATCTCAAAGTTAGAGCAAAATCCGTGATCCGGAGATGTGATACTCTCCTAGTTAGTTCATCATTATCTTCAAAAAGATTACGACATTTTCCTTCTCCAATATCTAATAACCATTGTTTGAAATTATTATCATTATCTGAAACTCGCAGATTTTCACTTAATGTCGTACGCATAAAATTTTGCCATAATAAACTAAATTTAACCGAATTTTCTATAATATTAAAACGACTTCCATGTCGAACAATTGGTAATGTTTGCCTAAAATCTCCTGATACAATTACAGTTTTACCACCGAAGGGTTGGTGTTGTACATCGCATAAATCTTGAAAAAGACGATCAACTGCCTCAAAAGCAAATTTGGAAGTCATAGATATTTCATCCCAAATTATTATTTGTGTTTCCTTTAATTTTTTTCCTTCTGCAGAGTTAAGCTTAGCATTACATGTTGTGCAATCTGTTATATTCAACGGTAGTTTAAATGTTGTGTGCACTGTTTTTTCATCAATCAATGAATTCACTGCTATACCTGTCCATGCAACACATAAGTAACGTATATTATGATATTTAAAATGGGCTATTAAAACGTTAAGTAAATAACTTTTTCCTGTTCCACATGGTCCATCAATAAAAATACATTTTTGTTTATTTTGATTTAAACTTTTTATAGTATAATCAAATATTTGTCTTTGTTTCTATTTTAAGGAATTGATTTTTGTTTCCAATTAATTTAGAATATCATCATTATAATTTAAAATTTTTTCATCATCATTATCTTTTATGTATGTGTTTATGTTAGGTAAATTAAAATCATTTAAAGGAAATCCATTGATATGTAAATTATTTTGAATAATATTCAATGCCAATATTTCGCCTATATCTTTTTCGTATTTAGGATGATAAAGCTTATCTTTATATTTTTTGTATAAATCTCGTGCATTTATGGGATTATGAAAAATGCAAATAAAAGGGAATAATTCACAAAGAGCATGAGGGAATTCTGTTAATGATGCTTCCTCTAAACATCGATCCCATTCTTCATCTACATTAATGATTTATAATAAATGAATAAATATAAAAAAATATTAAAACATCAAAATTGTTAAACTTTAGAAATTTCGCAGTAGTTTAATAGGTATCTAACGGTATCTCTCTCGATCCTTGGGTGAAAAAAGGTTCCCTCTTCCCAAATCATTTCTGGTTCAATTAGCTGTTTCATTGGACAAGAAAAAAGCATACACATCATGATTCGCATTCATTTCATCATGGGACAAACTTCAAGTCATACCACTCAAAATTCTTCAGAGTACACTCCTCTTTTTCCACCTGATAAAATATGACTATGATATTCATAGTCAGTAAGTTTCTCTCGTAAAGGACGCAACTGAAGTGTTACTCCTACTAGTTTTAAAATTTACTAGACTCTTGAGTGTTAACTTAGGCATCGCGCAGATAAAGTAGATCGCTATTATTTCCATTTTAAGCTATAACTATATTATACACTGAGATAATACTAATAAATTATGGTTGATATTTTTTATATACCATATTATTTTAATTTTTAAGTGTATACCGTATATTTTTATAATAAATAACTATTAATTAATAATATTAATATTAAAAAAATAATGTGAAAATCAGGAAGCATTAGAAATGGCTACTATTTAAGTTTTAAAATTTCTCTAGTACGTTGGCTTCGTGGCGTAGTGGTATACGTGCTTGCCTCGCGTCCAAAGGTTCGTAGGTTCAATCACGAATGAAGTCAAAAATTTTTTTTCATGTTTTAATACATTTTAAATTGTTTATAATCAATAAATAAATTTGAAAAAATTACAAAAACTAAAAATTATGAAACTTTAGAAAATTTTCATAGGTATCCAGCAGCTGGGTCCTCGCTTTCTCTCATCTGTTGGTTTATGCATTCCAATATTATAATTAAAATGTTGAAATTGGTAAATATCATTATTCATTTGCGTTTTGTCAATAACATCTGAAATTTCCAATTGTTGATCGTCAATTTTTTCAATTATTTCCATTTTATTATATTCAACATAATGATCATTTTTTAATTTTCTATAAGTTTTTTTTGCGTAATGCTTCTCTTTCACGTAGCTGTTTCAATTCATCAGTACTTATATTTCTAATCGATTTTACTTTTGCTATTCTATTCTCTTCTAATATTTTTTCATATTTATGTGATTTCTTTTTTTTAATTTTATATAAGTTTCTTTCTTTCGTGAAGCCTCACTCGCACGTATTTGTTCCAATTCATCATTACTTTTTTTTTCTTTGGATTCCATTTTGGTTTTCTTATAATTTTTCAACTTTTCTATATATTTATTTGGTTCAGAATATTTCGATTTTATATAAGCTTCTTTCTTACGTGAAGCCTCACTCGCACGTATTTGTTCCAATTCATCATTACTTTTTTTTCCTTTAGATTCCATTTTGGTTTTCTTATTATTTTTTAACTTTTCTATATATTTATTTGGTTTAGAATATTTTGATTTTATATAAGCTTCTTTCTTACGTGAAGCCTCACTCGCACGTATTTGTTCCAATTCATCATTTCTTTTATTTTCTTTGGATTCCATTTTGGTTTTCTTATTATTTTTTAACTTTTTTATGTATTTATTTGGTTCAGAATCTTTTAATTTTATATAATCTTTTTTCTTACGTGAAGCCTCATTCGCACGTATTTGTTCCAATTCATCATTACTTTTTTTTCCTTGGATTCCATTTTGATTTTCTTAGTATTTTTTAACTTTTCTATATATTTATTTGGTTCAGAATCTTTTAATTTTATATAATCTTTTTTCTTACGTGAAGCCTCATTCGCACGTATTTGTTCCAATTCATCATTATTTTTTTTTTCTTGGATTCCATTTTGTTTTTTTTAGTATTTTTTAACTTTTCTATCTATTTATTTGGTTTAGAATCTTTTAATTTTATATAAGCTTCTTTCTTACGTAAAGCCTCATCAGAACGTATTTGTTCTAATTGATCATTACTATTCATTTTCTTGAATTCTAACATTTCTTTATATTTATTTGGTTGTTCCATTTTCATTTTTAAATAAGCTTTTTTCTTTCGTAAAGCATCATTGACACGTTTTCGTTCTAATTTTTTATTTTTTTTTCCTGCATTTTTGTAATTTTTTTTTTTATTGCATTTTTTCGATATTCATTCGATTTTTCTGTCACCTTTATCTTAATCAGTTTTGTTATACATGAAGATTCCTTGTTATCTATTTTTTTTTTTCCTTTACTTTCTTCATTTAATTCAATCTCATTATTCCTAATTTTATCATCGTTATAATTTATGCTAATATCATTAAAATCCATTAAATAATCATTTTGTCTTAAAAAATTTTTCTCTGAAGATTCATTGTCAATTTCCATTGGAATTATTTCAAGATTAGAATCTTTTGGTTTGCAATACATTTGCATTATTTTTTTTTTGTTCTGCTAATAACTGCATTTGTAATTTTTTTTCAAGAAGTTCAATCTCAGCGTTATCTAAATTTAATGTTATTTTATTTAAACAAGGTTCATGATAAAAACTTCTTATCATGTCCGGTGGATTATTGTAATTGATATTGCATTATTATAATTATGTAAAATTGGAAACATTGTTATTTGCTGTGTTTCAAAAATTTTCAATAAATGTAATCGCATTTGGGAAATATCGTATTTTAAGCGACATGGACATAAATTGTAAAGTATTGAGACAGCAAAAGCAATTGCAAAAACGCCGCAATCATAATTATTTGTTTGTGATTGTTCTGTTTTGAAAACCATGCTTAATTCTGATTTGTTCGGAAATAATTTGTTTATATAGATTTTATGCTCATCTTGTGAATATTAAAGATTGAAGCTGTCATATATATGAATTATTTTATTATTATAATACATACAAATCCAGTGACCACTTTTGAAATTTCCAGAAAATAATAATTGTATAAATTGGGTATCAATAGGTACTAAATTGATATATTGCGGTTTTTGAATAAGTAAAGTTGATTTCATATTAAATGAGGTGCACCGTTCTAAAATATTATTAAATTCTAATGTATAATTATCAGTTAACATCGAATTAATTCCACTATACAATCCTTGTCCTTTAACAATTAATTTATTTTCCTTAGTTAGACCCATTATTGAAAATTAAAATTCTTTCAACACTTTTTATCTACTTTAAATAAACTTAGAATTGCTTTTATATTAACTTATTTGATTAATTGTATTTTCATACGTAAAAGCTGAAAAACCAAAAAAAAATTATGAAAAATGCTAGGAATCACCATTAGAAAAAAAATTGAATGCTAATAAAATTAAGTCTTAGCATTAATTTAATTAAGAGCACAAAATACCTTTCACAAATCTTTTTACTCTATCTTATTTATTTTTACTTATATGATGAATATAGCAAGATGAACTTTAGATGATTTTCATTTCTTTTTTCAATTTTGCAATTTTCCAGAAATTTATAGCTAAAATAATATGATACACTATACAAATTTTTTGTAATTAGCTGATTTAATAATGAATATATCTTAAGGGTATGGTTTCACGCTACTTTACCGATCGAAAATTATAATTTTATAAAATTACAATTTTTGAAAAAACTATACATCGGAATGAGTTTTCCTTTTATAGATCACTTCATTTAATTTCGATGAAGGGCGGAAACTCTAAAAATTAGCGGAAAAAAGCGTTAATCGAAGATAATTAGAAAAACAAATTTCTCAGTTCGAAAAAATCAAATTTCTCAAAAACCGTGTTTCTTAGGGAAATTTCCTATTCAGGATCATTTTATCTTTGAAAAATGAAGGGCGGAAACTTGGTTTGATAAATCATATCGCAAAAAAGCAAAATTACATTTTTCTAAAAAGATGCGATCAGCTGTAAGAATACAATGGCCGTGCAAGAAGCCATGTTTCATAGTTGGCATCAATGCTAATGTATAGTTTAGTACGCGCCAACTTCAAATTCGAATTTTAAATGTAAATTGAATTTGTTTTATATGTACAATTTCTACAAATGAACACTTTTTCAACACAAAACTGATTTAATTTATTTAAAACATAAACATGTAAAAAATTTAATATTATAAGAGAGAACAATATAGTTTACATCATTTGCGAACTCATTATTTTTTTTTAAATTTTCATTATAGCAAAATAAGTAATCTATTCGTTTCTTTGTTTGAAACAAAATATTTTTTGAATGACTTTATTGAATTAGCGAAACTTTGGCATATCCTAACCTTTTTTAGAATGAAAATATGTTTTGAAAAGCGAATGATAAGGATTACTTAATTTTATTGCTAATATAATTTTATTATATAATATAATCTCATCAAATATTATTTTATATTATCGTTCTTTAAAAATAAACAGTTGTAAATAATTTTATTAAGATAAGCCCGTATGGAAAAAATTTCTAAAAAGGTTAGGATATGCCAAAGTTTCGCTAATTCAATAAAGTCATTCAAAAAATATTTTGTTTCAAACAAAGAAACGAATAGATTACTTATTTTGCTATAATGAAAATTAAAAAAAAAATAATGAGTTCGCAAATGATGTAAACTATATTGTTCTCTCTTATAATATTAAATTTTTTACATATTTATGTTTTAAATAAAATAAAACAGTTTTATGTTGAAAAAGTGTTTATTTGTAGAAATTGTACATATAAAACAAATTCAATTTACATTTAAAATTCGAATTTGAAGTTGGCGCGTACCAAACTATACATTAGCATTGATGCCAACTATGAAACATGGCTTCTTGCACGGCCATTGTATTCTTACAGCTGATCGCATCTTTTTAGAAAAATGTAATTTTGCTTTTTTGCGATATGATTTATCAAACCAAGTTTCCGCCCTTCATTTTTCAAAGATAAAATGATCCTGAATAGGAAATTTCCTACGAAACACGGTTTTTGAGAAATTTGATTTTTTTCGAACTGAGAAATTTGTTTTTCTAATTATCTTCGATTAACGCTTTTTTCCGCTAATTTTGAGAGTTTCCGCCCTTCATCGAAATTAAATGAAGTGATCTATAAAAGGAAAACTCATTCCGATGTATAGTTTTTTGAAAATTGTAATTTTATATAATTATAATTTTCGATCGGTAAAGTAGCGTGAAACCATACCCTTAAATAATCTCCGAAAAGTTTCTTATGTAAATCTAATTTCATTTTTATTTTGTTAAGAGGCGGTCGGAACCAAATCAGATATTTAGTTCAGTGTTTATAATAAACGCTTATAATAATTTAATTACTCATTCATACGACAAAAATTAAATCAATACCTCCAGTCATGTACATGCATAATCTAAAATAGTTAAAGCCACAATAATGTACAAAATATCATCGTCAGGCGAAAAATACCATTTCGAAGTCGAAGCGACAATTTTTTGCATGTAATATATGTCAAGTCGGCATTTTTCGCTTTATGACAATATTTTGCATGTTTTTGTCGCTTTAATTATTTTATTGTATTTTTTACATATATGACTAGAGGAATCGACTATATTTTTGCAGTATAAATGAGTAAATACATTTTTATAATCATTTACTATAAGTATCAAACTAAGTAACTTCAAGACAGTTTTTCTTAAATATTGAATTTTAAAAATCTTCAGTCGGCTTTTGAATAATATTTTTATTATAAAAAGAATCGAATTAAATCCAAGGGGAAAATGTGTTTAGTGCCCTATATTGAAAATTTTATTGAGTAAAATAACATAATAACTTATAATTATTAGTTATAATAATTTTCTGAACTTTTTTCACATTAATTCAAATAATGTTAAATATATTTTTATTATTTAACTAAATCTTGATATCATGTGAATGTTATAAGTATAAGTTATTGAAAGTGAAATATATTGCAATACAAAAAAAAAGTAAAATATAATTTAGCATAGCAATAATTATATCAAGATTTATTCAAGTGTAACAGTTAATTATTTATTTGTTGACCTTAAAATAAATCTATTGTTTTATTCGTCGATATGAGTACTAATTATATTGCAATATAAAAGAATAAGTAAAATATAATTTAACATAACAATAATTATTTTAAGATTTACTCAAGTGTAACAATCAATAATTTATTTGTTGACCTTACAACAAATCTATTGTTTCATTCGTTGAGATGAGTACTAATCAATTTAAATTACCTTATAATATGAATTATTATATTTATTTACTTCGATAACAAATATTTTTGCATTTCAGCTACAACGAGTAAACAACAAGATTCTTTTTTCAAATATCTTTTTTCATATCATTAGCTAATGTAAATAAGAGATACTAGGACAAAATTATCTTATAAAAGCTAAGTATAGAATTAATAATTTCAGGATATAATAACTAGAAACTTCAAAACAGTTTTTCATAAAAATTGTATTTTAAGAATCTTCACTCTGCTTTTAAATAATATTTTTATTCTAAAAAGAATTGAAATAAATGTAAGGGGAAAAGGTGTTTGATGCCCTTTATCGAAATTTCATTGAGTAAAATAACACAATAAATCACAAGTTATTAGTTATAATGATTTTCTGAACTCTTTTTACGTTAATTCAAATAATGTTAAATATATATTTTTATTATTTAACTGAATCTTGCTATCACGTATATGTTATATGTTATTGAAAGTGAAATATATTGTAATTTAATATAGTAAGTAAGATATAATTTAACATAACAATAATTATATCAAGATTCATTAAAATAATATAGAGTCGTTGCACCAATAAATGAATTGTTTAGAAAAAATTCATTTTAAAATATTTCTTTTTCATATTTAAACATCTTTTTGAAATATCAAACTTGGATCATATTCTTTAGTAAAGTTTTGAGAACTTAATAAAAAAAAACGTCTATTTTTTTAAGTATTTAATATCTATTATATTGACTGTGAATTTTATAATATGTGTAATTCATGTAATTTTTTCTAGATACATTTTTAATTTATCGTTTAACATGTAATATCAAAATTAAAGTTTAAAATGTAATTTTTTAATGAGATTGATAAATAACATTATATTTTTTTATAATGCTTAATATTTGGAATTAAATCTATACCTACTCATCCATTGGTGACATTTTACATAGAATATATATATTTGCACATACACACATCCACATTCACATACATATATACGCATACATTTACACTACCCGGTCAAAAAAGGTTAGCTATAAAATATAGCTAAAAAAATAGTTAAATATATAGCTGTATCGAGCTGTATTTATACAGCTATATCGATGTGTTTTTTTAGCTGTTTTTTATAGTTAAAAATGTACTTAATTTTATAGTTAATAATTTCGTTATCTACCGAAAATATTAATAGCTACTTTTTCAACTATATTTTATAGCTATTATTATAGTTAAAAAAACACTTGATTTTTTAGTGTATTTATACCCGGTCAAAAAAGGTTAGCTGTAAAATATAGCTAAAAAAATAGTGAAATATATAGCTATATCGAGCTGTTTTTACAGCTATATCGATGTGTTTTTTAGCTGTTTTTGACAGTTAAAAATTTACTTAATTTTATAGTTAATAATTTCGTTATACCGAAAATATTAATAGCTATCTTTTCAACTATATTTTATAGCTATTATTATAGTTAAAATAAATACTTAAATTTATAGTGTATTTATTACAATATATCAATAGCTACCCAAGCGGAAATAATCTGCCGTAAATAACTAATAATAATTATATACAACGAAAAATAATTTAAAAAAAAAGTTATTATTTTTTATTATTTGTTATAAAAGTGTAGATTTTGGACTGTAATAACTGTTTATAATAGTTATTAATAATTATTTTACATTTATAACAGTTGATAAAAGATATTATCAGTTATTATTTTTTATTATCTTTTTCAGCATGGTAAGTATATGCATAAAGTAAACCGTAAGTAAAAATTATTATCGGTTATTATTTTTTTTTCTTTTCAATCTAAGAGTTACTAATAATTATTTTCTATTTATAAAAGTTAATAGAAGTTATTATTAGTTATTATTTTTATCATCTTTTTCGGTATGGAAGGTATACATATAAAGCAAACGTTGAATAAAAGTTATTATCAGTTATTATTTTTTTTTATCTTTTTTGGTATGGAAGGTATATATACATATAAAGCCAACGTTAAATGAAAGTTATTAATATTATTTTTTAGTAATTTTTATTAATTTTTTTATTAATTTTTTGAATTTTAAATGTGTTCACTTGAAGGAAACGATAAAAAAAAGTTATAATTATTTTTTCATTAGATTTTAAAAATTGTTAAAAATTGTTTTTGATTATTGAAAGTAAGTAGATAGGTAAGGATATAATTGATTCAAAAAGAATTTTTATTTTTATTTTTACATAAAAACTTTTATATAAAAATATAAGTCTTATTTTACAATTATAAAAGAAGTTTTATTTTGTATTTACAATGTCAACGCTAACATATAATACGATTTACTTATCAAATCTAAATTAATGCAGCGACCAAGAGCACCTTTAAAAATTGAGCTTAAGAGGCGGTCAGAACCAAATCGGTGACTTAGTTCGGTGCTTGTAATAACCCATACAGCATGAAAGGACTTTGAAAGGATTCTGAAAGGATTCATAAAAGGACTACAATCTTTCAGAAATATTTCACTGAAAGGATTCTGAAATAATTCTATGTCCGAGGTATTATTCTTTTAAAAATAATACATAAAAATATTTCATAAAGAATTCACAAGTCATTTCAAAATCCTTTCAATGGAAGAATTCTGTAAGGATCCATGAATTCTTTTGGTAATAATTCGTAAATCTTTTCATACATCTTCCATTGAAAGGATTCTGTAAGAATAATATGAAATATTTTTAAAATATTACATTGTATTATTTCTAAAAGGAATATACCTCGGACATAGAATTATTACAGAATCCTTTCAATGAAAGAATTCTGTAAGGATCCATGAATTCTTTTGGTAATAATTCGTAAATCTTTTCATACATCTTCCATTGAAAGGATTCTGTAAGAATAATATGAAATATTTTAAAAATATTTCATTGTATTATTTCTGAAAGAAATATACCTCGGACATAGAATTATTACAGAATCCTTTCAATGAAAGAATTCTGTAAGGATCCATGAATTCTTTTAGTAATAATGCATTAATCTTTTCATCTATCTTTAGTTGAGAGACGTGTAAAGTTCTAGAAATTTTATTCTTTCCTGTATTATTTAAGAATCAATTTAGAATCAATACACACACACACACACACACACACACACACACACACACACATATATATATATATATATATATAACGGATATATGATGATATAATTATTCATAGGATTACGAATAGTTTTACAGCGGTTAAAATCGAAGTTATCATAACACAGACATCGCACGCATAACAATTTATAGTTTCCATTTAAGATTCTTATTTTCCTTATATATGAAACGGGAAGCACTCTTACCGCTTGCGAGAGTAAGAGATACCGCCATCAAGCGGATAAATTATAAACTAATCCCGAAAATATTTCTAAATGATTCTGTTATCTTTCACGTTTTCTTTCATAAAGTCCTTTCAAAGTCCTTTCAGTAAGGATTCATGTAATAGCTTTTATTCTTATCATAAGTTATTTCATGAAATATTTCAAAAAGATTTCAAAATTATTTCATGTAAGATTTCTTGAGACTTTACCAAAATATTGCATGAATTATTTCATGAAAGCTTTTGAATGAATCTTGAAATGATTCAGTGAAAGAATACCTTAGATCATTCCGAAAATCTTTCTAAATTATTTTCTGATTTTAATCGTTGGAAGATTTCTGAGTTCTTTCTTGTTTCCTTTCAAGAAGTCTCTTCAAAGTCCTTTCAGTAAGGATTTATGTAATAACTTTTATTCTCATCATAAGTTATTTCATGAAATATTTCAAAAAGGTTTTAAAATTATTTCATGTAAGATTACTTGAAATATTACTAAAACCTTGCTTGGAATTATTACATAAAAACTTTTTGTAAGTATCTTGAAATGATTCGTTGAAAGAATACCTTAGATTATTTCGAAAATCTTTCTAAATTATTTCATGACTAGAATCTTTGGATGATTTTTGAGTTATTTCTTGTTTCCTTTCAAGAAGTTCTCTCAAAGTCCTTTCAGTAAGAATTCATGTAATAACTTTTATCGTCATGATAAGTTCTTTCATGAATTATTTCAAAAGGTTTTAAAATTATTTCATGTAAGATTACTTGAAATATTACCAAAACCTTGCTTGGAATTATTACATAAAAGCTTTTTGTAAGTATCTTGAAATGATTCGTTGAAAGAATACCTTAAATTATTTCAAAAATCTTTCTAAATTATTTCATGACTACAATCTTTGGAAGATTTCTGAGTTATTTCTTGTTTCCTTTCAAGAAGTTCTCTCAAAGTCCTTTCAGTAAGGATTCATGTAATAACTTTTATCGTCATGATAAGTTCTTTCATGAATTATTTCAAAAAGGTTTTAAAATTATTTCATGTAAGATTACTTGAAATATTACCAAAACCTTGCTTGGAATTATTACATAAAAGCTTTTTGTAAGTATCTTGAAATGATTCGTTGAAAGAATACCTTAGATTATTTCGAAAATCTTTCTAAATTATTTCATGACTAGAATCTTTGGAAGATTTCTGAGTTATTTCTTGTTTCCTTTCAAGAAGTCATTTCAAAGTCCTTTTAGAAAGGATTCGTGTAATATTTCATATTTTAACTTTCATTTCCTTCTTGGTATTATTTTTGTAAAGACTTTGTAATCTTTCTGTGTATTATTTCATAAATTCTTTTCAAAAGAATATGGTTATCTTTTTAAGTCCTTTTTAAATTTTTTCAACGTATTATTACTTGTAATATTTCATGAAATTATTTCGAAATTCTTTCATGCTGTGTGGGAAATGCTTATAATAATTTTTTCAT
This sequence comes from Anastatus disparis, assembly GCA_017163975.1. Lineage (NCBI taxonomy): Eukaryota > Metazoa > Arthropoda > Insecta > Hymenoptera > Eupelmidae > Anastatus > Anastatus disparis. Next base: position 132,021 of record JAFFSR010000366.1, on the reverse strand, counting down.
CTATTAATATGGTAAAAATATAGTCATTTCCTCTAGTCATGTATATAAAGAATAATTTAAAATAGTTAAAGCCACAAAAATATACAAAATATTGTTATGAAGCGAAAAATGCCACCTAACAATCGACACGACAGTTTTTTGCATGCGGTATATGTCAAGTCAGTTTGATATTTGTAATAAATGCTTATAATAATTTATTTACTTATTCATATGGTAAAAATATAGTCATTTCCTCTAGTCATGTATATAAAGAATAATTTGAAATGGTTTAAGCCATAAAAATATACAAAATATTATCGTAAAGCGAAAAATGCTGACTTGATATATACCGCAAGTCACCGATTTGGTTCCGACCGCCTCTTAAATAATAATCATCATTACATTTTGTTATTATACAAAGCCGGTGTAGCATGGTATACTTAAGACATTGAATTTCGCCATGAAAGAGTGAACATTTTTTTAAATTTATGACTTCTTTCACATCAGTGTCATTAACAAATGAAACCGGTACAAGTTTTAATAATTTAAAGAAAATATAGACATCACAGTTATTGTCGTATTTAATCAAATATATAGAACTAATGATTCCGAATCTACTATCTTTCGTTTGAAAAATAGAATCATTAGTTTTTTTCCCTTTTGAATAATAACAAGATGTGTATCTACAACTTTGATATATAATTTTATTGTATTTTTTACATTCAGTAATTTTATTAATATTTATAAAGAAACGAAGGCACGAAATTTCTTTTTTGGTTAGAATGTGACGTTTTGCACATCCTACTAGTGTACAATCACCTATTTTTACTACTTTCTTTAATCTTTTACTGTTCAGTTGATCAACAAAATCTTTCGTTTCTTGAGAAATAAAGCTTTCCGTTTCTAATTGTGGAATTTGTTGATAAGTTAATAGTCTAATAACTATTTCTTTAGCGATGTGGTAATTACTTTTCTTCATTTCAAGTAAATTTTTATTATGGCTTTCGAAGGGAAAAGTATTGATTGTCCATTGTGGTCCCCAATTCTCGACAGTATCAGTTAAATGTAACAGTAAATGTACATTGTAGTACATATACTTATCTCCGAAAAATATACCAAAATAAAAAACAAATTCTATTAATAAAATTTTTGAAATCTTTAGTTCATGTGGTGATATGCTATCTTGTAGAAGAGTATTTAAAGCTGAGATAAACATTGCAAGATGATTTAGATATTTTCTAGGTAGAAGCCCTTTTAGGCTTGGTAAAGCACCGAATAAAATCCAAATGAGCCAATCAGAAGCTGATAAAAAATAATAAAAAATAAAAACTAATAATAACTTTTATTCTAGGTTTGGTTTAGCGTATGATTTCCAAATTGAAAAAGCTAATATAAAATAATAAAAAATAATAAGAAATTAAAACAAAAAATAAAAAATAATAACTATTTTAAACTTTTATTACAGTCCAAAATCTAGACATTTTAAATTGTTAATATCAGTTATTATTTTTTATAATTTTTTATTTCAGAATGTGATTTCCGCCTGGGTAGATATTTAACTATACTTTATAGCTGAAAATAAATGGTCTTTTAGATATCCTTCATAGTTGAAAATATACCTACATTTTTAGTTGATAATTTGGTTATTACTCATAGATATTTAGCTGAAAAAACATGAATATCGCTATAATATAAATAAATATAGCTGTATTTTACTTATATTACTAGCTGTTTTTATAGATGTTTTTTTTTGACCGAGAACAGCTGAAAATATAACTGTAATTTCAATTGTATTTTTAGCTATATTTTTAACAATTTTTTTTAGCTAAATATTATTAGAGTAGCTTTCAGATATACTCGAGTTTATTTATATTGTCCTTCCCTACCTTCGCTGTAAATTGATTAACCTATACATACACTAAATCTAAGTAATAACTCGCAGGGGTCGCTAGAAAACACGCGCGCATTTTTTAGTAACGGTAAGATGGATCGGTCTTATATACAAAGTGTACTCAACTCTCACCACTTGCGGGAGTTGGACACAAATTTCAACGCGTCAAAAACGTTTAGCTAAAAAAATTAGCTAAAAATTAAGCTTAAAATATAGCTGTTTTGACTCGTTGAAATTTGTGTCCAACTCCCGCAAGTGGTGAGAGTTGAGTACACTTTGTATATAAGACCGATCCATCTTACCGTTACTAAAAAATGCGCGCGTGTTTTCTAGCGACCCCTGCGAGTTATTACTTAGATTTAGTGTATGTATAGGTTAATCAATTTACAGCGAAGGTAGGGAAGGACAATATAAATAAACTCGAGTATATCTGAAAGCTACTCTAATAATATTTAGCTAAAAAACAGCTAAAAATACAATTGAAATTACAGTTATATTTTCAGCTGTTCTCGGTCAAAAAAAACATCTATAAAAACAGGTAATAATATAAGTAAAATACAGCTATATTTATTTATATTATAGCGATATTCATGTTTTTTCAGCTAAATATCTATGAGTAATAACTAAGTTATCAACTAAAAATTTAGGTATATTTTCAACTATAAAGGATATCTAAAACATTTATTTTCAGCTATAAAGTATAGTTAAAATCTAGCTATTAATATATTGTAATCCCGGTCAAAAAAGGTTAGCTATAAAATATAGCTAAAAAAATAGTTAAATATATAGCTGAATCGTGCTCGTTTTACAGCTATATCGATGTGTTTTTTAGCTGTTTTTTATAGTTAAAAATGTACTTAATTTTATAGTTAATAATTTCGTTATACCGAAAATATTAATAGCTACTTTTTCAACTATATTTTATAGCTATTATTATAGTTAAAAAAACACCTAGTACACTAAAAATTGAAGTGTTTTTTTAACTATAATAATAGCTATAAAATATAGTTGAAAAAGTAGCTATTAATATTTTCGGTATAACGAAATTATTAACTATAAAATTAAGTACATTTTTAACTATAAAAAACAGTTGAAAAACACATCAATACAGCTGTAAAACGAGCGCGATGAGGCTATATATTTAACTATTTTTTTAGCTATATTTTACAGCTAACCTTTTTTGACCGGGTATAAATACACTAAAAATTTAAGTATTTTTTTTAACTATAATAATAGCTATAAAATATAGTTGAAAAAGTAGCTAATAATATTTTTGGTAGCTAACGAAATTATTAACTATAAAATTAAGTACATTTTTAACTATAAAAAACAGCTAAAAAAACACATCGATATAGCTGTAAATACAGCTCGATGCAGCTATATATTTAACTATTTTTTTAGCTATATTTTATAGCTAATCTTTTTTGACCGGGTATACATATATTATTCAGCAATAATGTACAAACATGAGCACTTACACATGCTCTCACACACACATACATACAAATACATAGATACACATGCAGATACACTTTGACACATGCGCACATACACATAAAAACATACATTTACACATATGCATATACATATATATATTTAAACAAATGTATATTCAAAAATACACATACACGCACATACACACGCACATACACACACACACACATATATATATATATATATATATATATATATATATATATATATATATATATATATATAATTACATACACAAATACATTTAAAAATGGATACTTCGGAAATTTAAAATATTTTAAATTGAAAAATATTTTTTATAAAGGTCAGAATCAAACCGAGCGACGTTAGAAGCGAGGTAATTGAAGCTAGTAAACCAATTAACTTATAACACATAAGCCCATAGACCATAAACAATAAAAGCAACAATTATGAACCTATAACTATAGACCTATAAACCATAAACTATAAACCTATAAACCATAAATCCATGAACCATAAGCCCATGAACCCATAAACCCATAACTCATACAGTCATAAACCTATAAACCATGGACCTATAAACCCTTAAACCTACCGTTAAACAATAAACTCATAACCAATACACTCATCCCTACTGAAAAAAATCTTGTGGTAACCACATGACATACTATATGGTTTTCACATGGTTACCACATGATTACCACATGTTTACCACATGGTTACCACATATTATTTTGACGGGGTGATCATGTGGTAACCATGTGGTAACCATGTGGTGACCATGTAAAAACCATGTGAGTAAGAAAAAAATAGTTAAAAAAAATATGCAAAATTTATTATTTCACGTAATAAATACTCACCTGCTGTCAAAATCAGCAAACTAAAGAAAATTTCTATGAAAATATAAATATTATTGATTATTATATAATTAAATTTAATATAAATATTTTTATATAATTAAATTTATTTGCGTTTTTCATTGCAACCACAAACATATCTCTGTTCATTGAATAGAAGAACGTGAGAAAGCAGGCCGAATGATCGTCGTTTTAGACAAAATCAAACTGTTTATAAGCTCTAAAGTCTTTTATTCTTTTCGTGCGCGTTCGCTTGCCATAAGAAAGTCAATACATAAAAAGAGTGGTAGCCCCCTAGTGGTTAGTTATTGAATATGAATATACACATGCATATTATAGTACTGGTGATTAACCGTTAGGGGGATGCTCCGCTTTCTACCTATTGACTTTCTTATAGCAAGCGAACGCGCACGAAAAGAATAAAAGACTTTAGAGTTTATAAACAGTTTAATTTTGTCTAAAACGACGATCATTCGACCTGCTTTCTCACGTTCTATTCTATTCAATGAACAGAGATGTTTTTATGGTTGCAATGAAAAACGCAAATAAATTTAATTATATAAAAATATTTATATTAAATTTAATTATATAATAATCAATAATATTTATATTTTCATAAAGATTTTCTTTAGTTTGCTGATTTTGACAGCAGGTGAGTATTTATTACGTAAAATAATAAATTTTGCATATTTTTTTTAACTATTTTTTCTTACTCACATGGTTTCACACATGGTCACCACATGGTTTACCACATGGTTACCACATGATCACCCCGTCAAAATAATATGTGGTAACCATGTGGTAAACATGTGGTAATCATGTGGTAACCATGTGAAAACCATATAGTATGTCATGTGGTTACCACAAGATTTTTTTCAGTAGGGATAAACCCATAAACCCATAAATTATAAACTATAAACCCATAAATTATAAAGTACAAAACTATAAACCTTAAACCCATAAATCATAAACCCATAAACCATAAATATATTAACCTTTAACTGATATATTATAGACCTAAAAGCCGGAACCCATAAATTATGAACCTTCGAATTATAAACCCATCAACTTATAAAACAATAGACCATGAACCCATATACCATCATCTTATGAACCATGAACTCATGAACCTATAAACCATTAACTCCTACACTATGAACCTCTTAACCATAAACCCATTAACTCATGAACCATAGACCCATGAACTATAAACCCATCAACTCATAACCCATTAACCCATAAACCTATAAACCATAAATACACTAGCCATAAACCATAAACGCATAAACAATAGACTCATAAACCATAAACTCATAAACCATAAACTTATGAACCATAAATTATAAACCTATAAACTATAAACCAAAAAACCATAACTTCATCATACATGAACTCATGAACCCATAAACCATAAACACACAAGCTATAAACCATAATCGCATAAACTTCAAATTCGTAAACCTGATGCCCATTAACCCATAAACTATAGACCTATTAACCATAAACCCATGAACTTATTAACTATGAACCTATGAACTATAAACTCATAAACCAAGAACCTATAGAGCAAAAACCTATAAGCCATAAACCCGTCAACCATTAACCTATACACCATAGACCCATGAACCATAAACTCATAAACCATAAACATACATACCTTCAACCCATAAATCATAGATCTATAAGCCGTTAACCAATAAATTATAAACCCATGAACTATAAACCCTTTAATTCATAAACCCATAGACCATGAACCCATAAACCATAAACTTATAAACCATGAACTTATAAACCATGAACTCATCAACTCATAATTTATAAATCCATTAACCATAAACCATAAACTCATTAACCATAAACCTATAAATTATAAACCTATAAACTATAAACTATAAATGTTGTCAACGCAAATCATTTATGTACTGTGGTATCCCTATTGAAAAAAAACACGTGTTTTTTACACGTGCAAAATACACGTGTTTTTTACATGTAAAATTTGCGTGTTTTTTCAAGCATTTTTTTTACGTGCTTTTTTCACGTTTTTTTCACGTGTTTTTGTTGACGTGAAATATTGTGAAAATTGAAAAAAACACGTGTTTTTGTATATTTTTTCATATTAAAAACTACGCGTTTTCATTAACGAACAATGAGAATGTTTTGTAAAGAGTATTTATAATACTTTATTTTGACCCTTTTGAAAAAAATACGTTCTATCTACACGTATTTTTTATAACTCTTCGAAGATCGAAGAGCTTCTAAGACCCAGAGTGTCTGGCTTCATATATCTTGTGTCTTCGAAATTTGTATAGGGGATGACAAAACTGAGAAAAACGCCACCTAATGACTTAGAGTCAGACCGACATAATCGATCATCAATAGCGATTTTAAATCACTAGGTGGCGTTTTTCTCAGTTTTGTCATCCCCTATACAAATTTCGAAGACACAAGATATATGAAGCCAGACACTCTGGGTCTTAGAAGCTCTTCGATCTTCGAAGAGTTATAAAAAATACGTGTAGATAGAACGTATTTTTTTCAAAAGGGTCAAAATAAAGTATTATAAATACTCTTTACAAAACATTCTCATTGTTCGTTAATGAAAAACGCGTAGTTTTTAATATGAAAAAATAGACAAAAAACACGTGTTTTTTTACAATTTTCACAATATTTCACGTCAGCAAAAACACGTGAAAAAAACACGTGAAAAAAGCACGTGAAAAAAATGCTTGAAAAAACACGCAAATTTTACATGTAAAAAACACGTGTAAAAAACACGTGTATTTTGCACGTGTTTTTTTTCAATAGGGATAACTTGCAATACATTAGAAAATTTGAAAATTTTATTTTTGTGTTTAAAATCGAGTGATTTGTATGGGGTCCCTCATGAAGTAAATGTAAATATTTATAAAAATGAAAACGAGAAAATTATCACTTGCCTATGTTCTTGTAAAGCTGGAGCAAGTGGAAAGTGTAAACATTGTGTTGCTGGACTTATTCTTTTATTAAGGTATTAAACTTTAATTTATAAAAATTAAAATTTTTTTAAATATATAATGATATTGCTATATATTTGTTAGAACAAATCTCTGTGATATAGAAGTTAGTACTTGTACTGACATCAAACAAAAATGGGGAAAATTGAAACCAAATGCCAAAAGTATGTACGAAGCTGGCCCAGTAGAAAAATTTTGCTATGGAATTGAAAAAGACAGCAACTATCAAGTTCCAGAAATTAAGCAGGAAAGAGTTGACAAATGTATTTAACTTTTATTGCAAAATATGGTCACATTCTTAAATTTATAATATTGAATGTTTGTATAAATTAACAAAATAATGGTTTGTTTTAGAAAATGAAAATAGTATGTTAAATAAGTTTAAAAAAGGATACAATACACATACTACTAATAAAGATGTGAATGTGATATGTGATAAGAACATAAGTACTCTCTACTTTTCAGAATTTAATTTTATTAAACAAGAAGAGTGCAAAGAACTTTTGAATCATAAAATATATCATCCCTTTGAAGATGATACAAATTTATATAGTTATTCCTTGAATGGTCAAAAAGTGTTTGTAAAATTATCTCAAATAAGTATAGAAGAAAAAAATTATAATAATAATAATATTTCTGTTACTCATCTTGATGATGTTGTCAAGTTAAGCTGTGATACGCAATGCCAACGAAGTGAAATTTGGCTAAGTGAAAGGAAAAATAGAATAATCGCCAGTTGTGCTTACAAGTTTGTAACATACTTAAATAATAAATGTCCTGACTGGGATAAAAAAATTTTAAAACACTTGAATGATAATTTTCAAGGTAGTGCAAGTACAGCTCATGGTATTAAATGTAAAAGTTTGGCTAGGAAAAGCTATAAGAAAATCACTGATCATGTAGGTACTCAATCTGGCTTACTCGTTAATCCATGCATATCTTGGCTTGGTTATAGTCCGGATGGAATAGTACTTAATGAAAATATAACAGAAATATAGTATCCTGTAGAAGGGAAAAAAAGTATTAATGAAATAATAGATTCAATAAAGTATATTATAATTATTAATGGAGTTTATTGCTTAAAAAAAATCATTCCTATTATTGTCAAGTTCAGCTAGGAATGTTTATTTCAAATACTCACAACTGTGATTTTGTTTTGTATTCAGCCTTTGATGACAATTGTAGAATCATAAAAGTAGATTATGATGAAGATGTAGTAAACAAATACATTACAAAACGAAAATTTATTTACTTCAAGTACATGTTAAACATCTTGTGCAATTCAAAAATAATAGTATTGAAATGCAAATGTTACAAAAAAAATTATCAAATCAGAGAGTTTTACAAAATATTACTAATAAATAAATATTTAAGAATATTAAAAATATCAAATGTTTGAAAGTATTATATAAATTATTTATTTTCTTATGACGTTTGGATTTCTTGAGTTTATTCTGTTATAATTAAGAAAAATACAAATAATTTAATAAAAAATAAGTTTATTCTTTATTACAAATATATTATACATTAGTAATACAATAAAATATTATTTATATCATTACTGCAATAATAAATTAATATTTGAATTCAGCACAATTATATGAATGCTTGTATAAAATGATTTAAAATTTATCATCAGCAAGTAATGTACTTTTTAAATTTACTAATCCTGCTACTACAGTGCAAATATCATCAATATATGGAACAAGTGACCAGGATACTTTATGTTTAACAATGTCAAACATTTTAAAACGTTGGATGGTTCTCTCAATATGAACTCGAGCAAGTGCAATGTCATTCGTTAAACAGTTATCTTTTGCATTTAACTGTGCTTTCTTTTTTAATTTTAGAGGTATATATAATTTAATATAATTTTTCTCACATTCATATTCAATGTCAAATCCTTTATTGACCATAACTGCATCTCATGTTGGTTCAAGTTTATTCATAATACCTGACTGATTAAATATAGCTTTATCAGATGCTCAAACTCCATAGTCGTTGCTTATAAAAATCAAAAGTCCACAAGGTGCTATATCTATAAGTAATTTCAATGTCTCACATCCTTTGTAATGTGAATATAGTTTAAGTTGACAGTTTAAACAACGAGGCTTTTCAACAGGTATTTCTGTACAATTTAATACAATATACGTATTTTTAAATTTTTTAAAACATACTGGTACACTGTTGATAATCTCTTCATAAGTTGGCCATTGTATAGCACCTTTCTAAATTTTTGTTAAAAATTTAACCATGCAGGTGAAATTATGTTTACAACTTTTACGGTTAAGCTCAAAAAGAACAGCAAGACATCAAAATAACAAATTTAACCTCAATTTACAAAGAGTTAATACTATTCTGTTTTGTACAAAATTGGTAAATTTTTTTCGATGTATTTCACATTCACATGAAGTTACTACTTCTGTTAAACTTTCTAATAATTTAAAAGTTACACCAGTAAAAGCTATTAAATCTTCATCATTTTCAATCATATCCATTAAAGTAACTTAATTTACAACAGCTTCGAGTCCCTTCTTCTCAACCGTATTTTCTTGATGGCAATTATTTTTGTTTTCTAAGTCAGCAGAAACGTTATATGATTCTTCCAATAGTTCATCCTCATTACAGATTTCTTGATCAGTACTAGCATCATCCTCAATTATATCTGCATTTTTTCCATGTACTTTACAATGATTTGTAATTTTATTTATTACTTCTGTTTCTGATTGTTGGTCGATTTCTGTTTCACTTTTTAGATTTTCTTTCTGCGACATTTCTTCACGTATAAAAGCATTATTTGTTTCTATTTTAGTATCACACGTTGCAGAAGTCATTGGTAAACTAAAAATATATACATATACATTTATCTATATATAATTATAAATTAGAATAATTAATAACTAACGTTTGAAAAATAGTACTGATAACTCACTTTTTTTTAATACTTTAGAATTCTTTATTATGTTTGGAATATTTCATAACTTAGGATAAATTACACTAGGAATGGCTGTTTTTTTCAACTTTCTTTTTATAGTTGGATTGGATTCTGTAATAAAATATGTTACAATTAACAAATTTTTTTTGGAGCAAGTGATGCACTTCAAATATGATTGTTTAAATTTTAATTTTCAAGGAATAAAAGAAATAAACTAATAAATCTAATAGTTATAAATGTAATTATTTTTTAATTAATATTGAAATGTACTAACGTGGTAAGAAATCTGCACTTGTAAAATGATGACTGCATCTATAAACATATTTTCCCACACAGCATGAAAGGTTGCAGCAAGGTTTCTGCAAGGTTGCAGTGAAAGTTTCAAACCTTGCAGCAAGCTTCCACCGAAAGGTTCCAGTAACGTTCTTATGTCCGTGCAAACTTTCCTTTTGGAAGGTTTCAGAGAAGGTTACTAAAAGCATTTTTATAAAAGTTAGAAAAACTTTTCTTGTAAACTTCCAGTAACTTTTCTTAAAACCTTGCGATAAGCTTTCACCAAAAGCTTTTCCAAAGATATTTTTAAATGGTTCTGGAAACTTTTTGTGTTAGCTTTCAGAAACATTTCCTAAAACTATACGATACCCTATTAAAAAAAATCAGGTGATAAATCACCTGATTTATCAGGTGATTTATCATGCCAAAACATCATGTAACGATTTTGTTGATCTTTACTCATTTTAAACCATGCTTAGTCAATTTAGAACAATTTTTAAAAATTTTGGAAAATTTTGAACTTAGAAAATTTTTTAGATAATTTGGTCTTAGAAAAAATTTTGACTAAATCACAAAAAAATTTCTAAGTTCAAAAATTTCAAAAATTTTTCATAAATTGTTCTAAATTGACTAAGCATGGTTTAAAACGTGTAAAAACCAACAAAATCGATACATGATATTTTGGCATGATAAATCACCTGATAAATCAGGTGACTTGTCACCTGATTTTTTTCACCAGGGTAAACTTCCACTGAAAGGTTCACGAATAGTTCTCCCAAAAGGTTTTATTAACATTTCACTTAAGTTATCAGGAACATTTTCAAAAAACTTTTCATAACCTTTCACTAAAAGGTTCCTGTAACGTTCTTATGTCCGTGCAAACTTTCCTTTTGTAAGGTTTCAGGAAGGTTACTAAGAGGATTTTTATAAAAGTTAGAAAAACTTTTCTTGTAAACTTCCAGTAACTTTTCTTAAAACCTTGCGATAAGCTTTCACCAAAAGCTTTTCCAAAGATATTTTTAAATGGTTCTGGAAACTTTTTGTGTTAGCTTTCAGAAACATTTCCTAAAACTATACGATAAACTTCCACTGAAAGGTTCACGAATAGTTCTCCCAAAAGGTTTTATTAACATTTCACTTAAGTTATCAGGAACATTTTCAAAAAACTTTTCATAACCTTTCACTAAAAGGTTCCTGTAACGTTCTTATGTCCGTGCAAACTTTCCTTTTGTAAGGTTTCAGGGAAGGTTACTAAGAGGATTTTTATAAAAGTTAGAAAAACTTTTCTTGTAAACTTCCAGTAACTTTTCTTAAAACCTTGCGATAAGCTTTCACCAAAAGCTTTTCCAAAGATATTTTTAAATGGTTCTGGAAACTTTTTGTGTTAGCTTTCAGAAACATTTCCTAAAACTATATGATAAACTACCACTGAAAGGTTCACAAATAGTTCTCCCAAAAGGTTTTATTAACATTTCACTTAAGTTATCAGAAACATTTTCAAAAAACTTTTCATAACCTTTCACTAAAAGGTTCCTGTAACGTTCTTATGTCCGTGCAAACTTTCTTTTTGGAAGGTTTCACGAAAGATTTCTAAAAGGATTTTCTAAAAGGTTTGAAAACTATTTCGTGTAAGCATTCAGAAACCTTTTCTAAAAGTTAGCAATAATCTTTCACTGAAAGGTTTAAAGAAAATAATTATGTTAGGTTTTTAAAAAATTTTATAAAAGCTTTCAGAAACTTTACCTAAAATCTTGCAATAAGCTTCCACTACAACTTTATCAAAAGTTACCTCTGAAAGCTTTCGTAAACATGGTACTTAAGCTTTCGGAAACCTTTCCTGAAACCTTCCAATAAACTTTCACTAAAAGATTCACGAAAGATTTTTTTCTAAGATTTCATGAAGATTCTACGTAAGCTTCCAGAAGCGTTTCCTGAAACCTTGCATAAACCTTACAGAAAGGTAATTGTAAGGTTTTTCTGAAAAGATTTATAAATATTCTATACAAGCTTCCAGAAATAATTCCCAAAGCTTTGCCATAAACTTTCACTGAAAGGTTTCCAATAGGTTATACTAAATAGTTTTATAAATATTCCACGTAGCCTTCCAGGAACGTTTTCTGAAACCTTGTTATAACATTTCAGTAAAAGGTTGTGGTAACTTTTATATAAACATACACAAACCTCTTGTGGGAGGTTTCAGGTAAGATTTCCAAAAGCTTTTATTAAAAGGTTCGAAACCCATTTTGTGTAAGCATTCAGAAACCTCTTCTGAAACCTAGCAATAACCTTTCACTGGAAGGTTTAAAGAAAATAATTATGAAAGTTTTTAAAAAATTTTTGTGAAAGCTTCCAAAAATTTTACCTAAAATCTTGCAATAAGCTTTCATTACAACTTTATCAAAAGTTACCTCCAAAAGCTTTCGTAAACATGCTACCTAAGCTTTCAGAAACCTTTTCTGAAACCTTCCAATAAACTTTCACTAAAAAATTCACGAAAGATTTTTTTCTAAGGTTTCATGAAGATTCTACGTAAGCTTCCAGAAGCATTTCCTGAAACCTTGCATAAACCTCACAGAAAGGTAATTGTAAGGTTTTTCTGAAAAGATTTATAAATATTCTATACAAGCTTCCAGAAATAATTCCCAAAGTTTTGCCATAAATTTTCAGTGGAAGGTTTCCAATAGGTTATACTAAATAGTTTTATAAATATTCCACGTAAGCTTCCAGAAACGTTTTCTGAAACCTTGTTATAACATTTCGGTAAAAGGTTGTGGTAACTTTTATATAAACATTCACAAACCTCTTGTGGAAGGTTTCAGGTAAGATTTCCAAAAGCTTTTATTAAAAGGTTCGAAAACCATTTCGAGTAAGCATTCAGAAACCTTTCCTGAAACCTAGCAATGACCTTTCACTGAAAGGTTTAAAGAAAATAATTATGAAAGGTTTTTAAAAAATTTTGTAATAGCTTTCAGAAACTTTACCTAAAATCTTGCAATAAGTTTCCATAGGAACTTTCCTGAAAGTTTTCTCCAAAAGGTTTTTCTAACATTACACTTAAACTTTCAGAAACCTTCTCGAAACCTTCTGATAAACTTTGACTGAAAGAATCCCAAGAAGTTTTTTTAAAAGGTCTTACAAAGATTTTAGGTAAGCTTCCAGAAACGTTTTCTGAAATTTTGTGGTAAACTTTCACTGAAAAGTTTCAAAAAAGTTTTTTTAAAATATTTTATTATAATTCTACGTAGGCTTTCAGAAACGTTACCCAAAAACCTCGCCATAAACTTTCATTGGAATGTTCTCCAAACGTTTTTTAAAGATTTTACAAATTTTGCATCGGAAACCTTTTTTGAAGAGTTGCTATTATCTTTCATTGAAAAGTTTCTACAAGGTTTTTCTGAAAGATTTTAGAAACATTCTGTGCCAACTGCTAAGGACGATACCTGAAACCTTTTTATAATCTTTCATTTAAAGATTTCTGCAGGGTTTCTCTGAAAGCATGAATAACATTTTGTACATTGTTTCAGGAACCATTCCAAAACACTTCTCAGAAAGGTAGTTAGACAGTTTTTATAAATAATTTTTAAATATTTCGTGTTATCTTCCTTAAATGTTTCCAGAAACTTTCCTGTAATCTTTCACTTAATAGTTCTCGAAAAATTATTTTGTAGTGATTTTATTAATATTCCATGTAGGATTTCAGAGTCATTCCTCAAAACCTTATAGCAACCTTTCACTAAAAAGTCCCGTATCAACTCGGATATGAAATGTGTGGAAATAAGGACTAAGCATCCCTGGTAGAAATGTGACCATAAAAAATGGTGTATATAAAAATTGAAGGTTATTAGTAATAATGATGCCAAAGAAATTACCATAAAATGTTAAAAAAAGCGTTTCCATTTCTAATGGTCATAAAATGGTAAAAAAAACGTTTTAATTTCTACCAGGGATTATTAAAAATATTAAACTAATAATTCTTTTTAGTTAAATTTTTTCTATTTTATGCAAATAAAACATTTTTCTCAAGTGAATTGCGATAATAATGATTGTGTATTTTAAAATTTTAAAAGTAAGATTACCCGGCTAAATCTATTGAAGTTCCAATTCTGGCTTCCTCATTTATTTATTTAGTGTTTCTGTGTCACTCTTAAAGCATACATCGGAACAATGATTATTATCATTAATTGTCAAAAAGAAACAATAAATTCAACACAATATCCTAACCCTCTGTGGGTAACCATAAATTCAAAGACTTGAGGGTAACCTGGGTATTTAATATCCTGTTAATGTTTTCTCTATGTAAATTTCACTAAAAAAATCTGAAAAAATTCTGAAATTCTTATTTTTGCATCTACTTCATAGTCCAACAGTTTATTCAATAATTTATAGTAAACAGAATTGCTTATAACAATTTTTTTTCCAGAGATATTTGACCTGAAAATTCGGGTTGAGCCATTAATGACCCAGGTTACCCACAAGAGGTTAAAAAGACAGAAAGTTTATTAAAATTATTTTTAAATAAATAAAATTCAGAAAATTCTCTTAACCAGGTAAAATAAGAAAGAAATCAGTATAGATACAATTAACAATAATTATAATATATTATAATTATTTATTTTTTATTATAAAATTTTTTTAGTCATTGCTAAATAACATTGATTACAACTACAAAACAATGTTAAAGAAACTATTATTTGCTTACACAACAATAAGTAATTATAGCTCTTACAATAATAAATTAAATTATTTTATAATATGAAAAGAAAGATTTTTTTTAATGTAATTGATTGTCTTCAAAATTTTTTATGCATACTAGATAAAAAAAAAATAAATGCAAAGAAAGTACCTAATAGTAAATACTTTAGTACATATCTCAAAAAATATAACTACTCAGGCACTACATCTTCTTCATCTTCGTCATCTAAGTCAATTTGTAAGGGTACAAATAGCTTGCGCTTTGTACTTGTTTTGCTGAAAGAAAATTAGCTTAATTAGTGAATTATAAATTTTTCATATTGATTACTATCATCATTATGCGATCAACTATACGTCAGTTGCTCAATTTTTACAATTTTTAATTTAAAGGGTTTTCATAAGTATACATAATTATAATTATCATCAACCTATGATAAATAGTTGTACAGTAAGTCGCAAAATAATTATCAGTATGCAAATAATGAATGTACCTTTGGTCACGTTTAATACGTGTTTTACATGAATCTAGCCAGGAAGATATACTTGTTTTCATATCTTCATCAGTCACTTTCCGATAATTGAGACTTACAGCATCTATATTAATAAAATTTCAATGTTATTTAGACATTAAATTAGTACCCGTATAGAAACAATTTCTGTAAATTATTGTAAATAACTGTAAATGACTATAAATACATATGAATAATTATACATAAAATTTTATTATTTACTGAATCAAATATTTTAAAACTGTGAATAATAACAAATAATTGTGAATAACAGTAAATAACTGAATAATTGTAGATAATTATGAATGACTGTAAATGATTGTAAATAAGTGTAAAAAACTGTAAATTATTGTAAATAAATGTAAATAATTATGAATAACTGATTGTAAATAGCTCTAGGTAGCTCTTGAAAACTGTAAGCAATAGAAAATATCTCAAAATAATTAGAAATCACTGTAAATAACAATTATTTATTTCTCGATTCTGACATTTTTTATTAGTTATTTACTTTTATTTACAGTAATTTAGAAAAATCATTTCATATAGGTAATTGACAAATATACGATTTCATTACAATAAAACTTACTATATATGCATTGGCAAAAGTTGAGTTTTGAAAACGCTTTATTTTTAACTCCGTTTTCCGATTTCTTACGCCCATAGTAACTATATTCTGTTAAAACTTCATCATCAATTGTGGATGCTATAATTTTGTGGATAAAATCATTTGCATCACTTCCACCAATACTAACCATGTAGCGAATCTACAATTTAAAATCAATGTTATGAAAAACTAAATAATTAATATAAATAATATAATAAGATATGGTTAACAAAAAAATAATGATACTAAAAAACATAATATTCAAAAACTTTCATTTATGTATATGGGTAAATCTTTCATAATGTTAAAATTTCACCTGCAACAAATTAAAAAAAAAAAAATACAGGCACACGTATAAAACTAATTTTCTCTGAATGTTGACGTATTATAATGAAAAAAAAAATCGTGTTACTCACTTTTAAGGGTAGTCTTTTTAACAAACATCAAAAGACAGATTTTCGAGTAAATTTTTCATAGTGTTAAAATTTACTTTCAATAAATTAAAAAAAATTGAAGACACATGTATCAAATTTATTTTTTTAAATGTTGATATATTAAAATGATAATAAAAGAAAAAATCGCATTACTCACTTTTGAAGATAGCTTTTTTTAATATAAGACATTTAAATATATTCATTATTATCACACCCAGGTATAATATTTTACATATCTCAGATCAGTTTTTAAGTATTTTGGGCTATAATAGATCATTTTCCATTGAGCTTTTTCATTTTTACATGTTTAATATGTTACAGAAAATATTTAAATACGCAATTTACATTAATAATTACAAAATTTTTTGTAATAAATAAAATATGCCAGAAATGCCAATTTTTTTGGAAAATTCATTTTTGGCGATTCGGGTATTAAAATTGAGTGATATTAGTTACCCAATGGCTTTTGGGATTCCTGATTACAAATCATAAGTGAGTGGAATATCAATTTATTTTTGCTAAAATTGTCAATCTTAGGGTATGAAATTTGACATGGATTTGTATATGATTTGTATAGATATGTTTTCGAATAAAAATACTTATATTCCTTTTAACCAAATATTTTAGTTTATTTAATAAACATTAAATCTAAAAATTTTAAATTTAAAATCTAGAAACTTCAGTGATGATTCAACTCAACGTTCTAGGTGTAAGCTATTAAATACATACTAAAACTGAGCTTTTTAAAGTTTAAACTCTTTAGAATTAAAACATTGATAGAAACTAGGTAATCGATGTAAATTTGGAAAATTTAATAGCCGGGAAAAATTCAATGATTTCCAGAATACTCGAAATAATACTTCAAAAGCAACTTAAAGATTACATTGAGTATTATAAAATAGTAAATTACAAAGTTCACAACAGAGAAAAGGTGAATCAAAGCTTAAGTTTTCATATTAGTGGATAAAAACCTATTTTCAAAAGTGAGTCACGTTTTTTAAGTATAATTTCAAACGAACAAAGAACTTTATCTACACTAGGCACACGTTCCTAATGAAAAAATTTCTCTTTGTGATTCTAAATATTACCTTTTGATGTAGTTTAAAATGTCACCGCTGAATAGTCTTTTTTACAGCATCGTATTTTCCAGAAAAAAGTAAAATATATAAATTTTTGGTAACATTTTAATAACCTTTCAGAAAGTACTTTTGTTAACAGGCACACACCCATGCTCTTGATTTTCCAAAAGTATGTGTATAGATAAAGCTTTGGTGTGAATTTCAAATCAAAAAAGCAGTAGTCATTTTTTTTATAGCGGTAATTTATCATTTTACATGGCCTGGTAACATTTAAATTTCAAAAAAAAAACCTCTTTTCCCCATCCGCCATAAAATGACACGTCTAATTATCATTAAAAATATAACAAAATTAGTTTCTAATAACTCAATAAATCAGTGAACATTTGCTAACAAGATGTGCTATCTCATATTTAGGAGAAATGACGCAGTAACATGATTTTTAAAAGTATGAAAGAATTACCCATATATTGCTGGAAAATCGAAGTCATTGATTATAGCAATGAAAAAATTTAAGTAGTATAACCAAATTTAATGGTGGAATTGACTGCTGATTTTGTCGAAAAAACAAAATATTTTACTACTATAGCCAAAGTTTGATAACAAATAACTTTCGTTGTGAAAACAAAAATATTTATTTCCGCGTTGATTACATTTTCAGTCACAAAATACATTGATAGATATATGAAATATGAAATATGTATATATGAAAGTTTCATAACAGTGCACCAAATTCTATTTGAAGACATGTCAAAACACTGATCCAATTAAATTTTTGTTGAAAACATAAAACTAAGTATAAGTTTTTTTAATTAAAAAGTATCAAAACTAACTTCATATTAAATTTTTATAATTATACTTTTCCGAAATAATGCAAATACAATGTGATGCTATAAAATATATTTATTATAAAGCAAAACATGCAATATCAATAAGCTTCACCTTCAACCATCAAAAATATAAACGTATAAAATTCAATAGAACTGTAAATAATTTTGTATTTTACTATTAGAATATTCACGAGCTCATTTTTTTTTATAAAAAAATCATATCCTACAGTTTAAATATTAAATATTATAAATTATTAAAAAGTTGTAGCATTTTAAAGCTTATAGCTTTTACACAAATGTAATGCAATCATAAAAGATAATGCCAAAGTTTCAATAATGATTTTATTTAACAAAAACAAAATTCATTTTGTTCAGTTTAGAATTTAGAATTTAATAGTGAAGATAGAATTTCGATTTTCACTTTATATTCAAATTCATAGCCATTTTTCTACCATTAAACAGTGAGTATCATCTGAGTAGTAAACATTTTTACACAGACAATTAGCAAACAATTTGAATAAAAAATGAAAATAGAAATTCTATCTTCGCTATTAAATCCTAAATTCTATACTGAATAAAATAAAATAAACTTTGGCATTAATTTTTATGATTGCGTTAGATTTGAGTAAAAGTTATAAACTTTAAAATTTTCTAACTTTTTAATAACTCGTTACAGTTAAATCAAACAAAGTTTAAAATGATTGTTTTCAAAGTTATTAAGCTGAAAATTAAATAAACACTTTCTACCAAAAAATATAAACGATTACCGAAAAAATTAACTTTTGACACGGACTCTAAAGCCAATACAACCTTAAAGCGCTAACAACAGTAAATTGTAGATATTTTGTGTCAAATAATCAAATTTTATATATAATAATGTTATACATGTTAATGTTATTTATTATCTTATTAATGTTAGACAAATAGTAAATGAGTTATCAAATTTTTTTATATAAATTATTTAATAATAAAATAAATTTTGTTCTTCTTACGCGGCCCCTGTTTAATACAACACTTATCCATAGAACCACCTTAAAATAGTATCATGTATCAGGTCTATTTACCTATAGTATATCATACTTTTGTTGGAGAAAGTTCTAGAAATTTATATTTTTAGATATTTTTTTTATGATAACTTGTGAGAAAAAGAAATTTTAGAAGACATGATTTAGGAAAACCACTAGATGTGTAGACCTGTAAATTGGTTGGAATACTTAGCATACTTGTAATTTTCGTCCATACTAAAATCAAAGTAGTAAAAACCTTAAAAAATTAGTGATTTTTTCTTTCATACAAACTGTATCATTTATAATAGTCCTATACTTGCGATAGTCTTTTACTTAGATTTTAATATGTTGTTTGATTTTTATTTAGGATTATTTAATGCAAGAGGAAATATCGTGTCTATCATTTTTTATAGAGTTTGCTTCCAGTCATGTTTATATGATACCACAATGAAAACCAAAATAAGTGAGGTTAGCTAGAGGTGCTGTCGCTTGTACTTTATACACTCAGGCAATCAGCTTTTAAGTTATAGTTGTCGGTGACCCAAGCAATATTTACTTAGGTCACTAGCAACTGTAACTTTACAGCGATTGCCTGAGTTTATAAAGTGCAAGCGACAGCACACTCAAGCTAAACTCACTTATTTTTATTTTCAGTACAAAGGACTGAAACTATAAAAAAAATTTTTTTTCACTCTTGGATATGTATTTTTATGTATAAAAAGTTTATTAATTTTGATGTATATATTATTATTAAATAATATTCAACAAAAACCGTTTATTACCAGAATACTCTCTTTACAGTAATAAAGGAAAATTTAAAAAGCTGTAGTTTTGATAAGGCAAGATAATATAAAACGTGAAAAATTAAAAAAGAAAGCACAAATAGGAACTTACTTAAAAATTAAGAGACTACCGAAACTAGATCGGTGACATGATCCAGTCGAGCTATGATCAGTTGAAAGAGCTGCTAATAAATTACTATAAACAAATTAATAAAAACATCTTAACAGTCATTATTTGCATTTCTTTCACTAGATCACAGCATGACTGAAACAAATCACCTATTTAGTTCAGGCAACCTCTTAAGACGCGGTAGGAACCGAATCAATTAGTTTTAGTTCGATGGCGCTTTGATCAGGTGAGAGGAATGCGGATAGTGACTCTTTAAATGCTTATAATAATTTATTCACTGAGTTCAATCGCTAAAGTGTAGTAATTTTCTCTAGCTATGTGTATAAGTAATAATTTTTCCTCTTTACAACAATATTTTGTATATTTTTTTTTTAATTATTTCAAATTATTCCTTATACACATGACTAGAGAAAATGACTACACTTTAGCCATTTAACTTAGTAAATAAATTATTACAATTAACAGTCACTGTTTGCATTTCTCTCACCTGACTATAGCGCCACCGAACCAAAACATAGCGATTCGGTTTCGATTGCGTCTTAAGTGAAAGAAAGAAGGCAAACATGCAATGAAAGAAGCACAAAAAGTGAAAAGCACTCAAAAATTATCAAAAATACCGTAAAGATAATGCAATTCGAAAATTATCTGAAGAGAAATTGCAAAACTTTCTCGATTAGTGATGTTTTTCTACCCTTTGGTCAAAATATTTTTCTTTCCACATTTGGAAACGAACAGATTCCAAGGTAGCTAAAGAGTGGCTCCTTCGGTATTTCAGCAAAATCATTATGTAAACAAAAATTTTTGAGTTAAGAAGATGTAAAACGAACTCTAAACCTTTACTTATAAGCATTGACTATCTTATCGTTTCATTGCAAAATTTCAGGAAAATAAATGCATTAGCCAATAATATGTACCATAAACATTATTCAACTAAATTTTAAAATAAATCCACTTATTTCTTGTTGAAAATCTCGGGTTATAATATTATATAGAAACATTTTCCGGTATCACAAATATAATATTCTTAAAAACTAAAGAATGAATTAACTAAAAACATTAAGCGAATAATATTTATGGTTGACTAAGAGATATATCTTTTAAGGCTGTTGTTAAACACCCTCCAGATTCTAGCAATAAGGGTTCTGATCATAAAATATTTAAAAAATTGCATAGATATTAAAATTTAGGTTGTCAAATTTCAGAATATATCATCAACTATAGCAAATTATGATTTAAATAAATAATAAATTTATATTGAAAATTGAATCTGGAGTATATAGAGTAAAATAACCTCAAAATGCCTTCTGTATTTGATTTTTTCATATAAACTATGACGAGTTAAATAATTTATATTGAAAATTGAATCTGAAGTATATAGAGTAAAATAACCTTAAAATGCCCTCTATATTTGATTTTTTCATATAAACTATGACAAGTTAAAAAATAAAACCAAGGTAATAATGAAACCAGGGGCAAAGGGGAGAAGGGAGGAAGAATTAAAAAATTAATAATTTAATAAATCATTTTAAAATTCAAATAAATAAAATTTGCACAAACTAAAAATAAAAAAGAGAAGGGGATCTGGGGGGCATTTATCATTTCCATTTTTTAAATTATTGCAATAGAATAAAAAAATAATAAATATTTAACTACAGATGAAGAGTCCAATTTACATCACCTCAAGTAACAATATGTTTATAACTAAACTTACCAAAGACTTGAAGTACTTTTGATCTTTCAATTTCTCTTCTACAACATCAACTTTTTTGTTTAAATCATTAACGTCATTGTTAATTGGAAAGTGAGCTGTAATAAATTGTGAGTCCTTATCAGACAATGTCACTGTCTTATTCAATATCTTATTTTGATTCATTTTTTTTATCTGTGTTGTTATTTTATCCAGTTTTAGTGAATTGGAATGTGATAATTTCAATTGTTTTTCTTGTATACCTGCAAATAAATTCAAGAATATTGTAAATTATTATACATTTTGTTTCATAAACATCGACATCTCTAATTTGAAAGGAGATACTTCATAAAAACGTTTGGAATGGACTTATTTTACATGAGCATTTGGAAAAGATAATTTTAAACGTTAAAACGTTCCTACGAAATAAGTCCTTTCGAATTAGAGGTGTTGACTTAATGGTTATGTTTTTTACATTTATAAATATTACTTTCAGAATCATTCCTTGCATTTACTAATATGAAGGGAATGCCCACATATTCTTACATATAATTAAATATCGTTTAGGTTTATTTTTAAATTATGTAATAACTGTAATCCTCCATACTTTGAAATGATTTTTGAAATAAATAAATAAATGTTAAAGAAATGCCAAAAATTGAGAAAAAAATATGTAATACTTCAATATTGATAACATTTTGATTCGTAACCGGTAACATTCCCTTGATATAAAACATACTTGCAGAACAATTACATTGCTACCACGCAACACTTAAAACTTACCTAAAATCTTCATTAATAATTGACTATTATCTAGAGAATCAATACTATTTTCATTATTTGCTGTTGCATTAGATACATCATCGACGAAATCATTAACAGGATCACTGGGTGATTTCGAAGAATCTTTTGAGGTACTTGCATTTCCGAATGAGTCGCCATTGTCTTTAAATACGTTTAAAGGAGGAGTAGTATTCTCCAATTCAAAATCATTCTCTGTTACTGAGATATCTGATATAGTTCCATCATCACTATCTTGCGTTCTTTGTTTTTTAGGATTCAATCCCTCTGTTAAATAGTCATCTGATTTTTTTTTATTCCTTTTACTTCGAGATTTTCTCAAACCTTCTAAGTCACTTAAATTGCTTAGATTTTCGACATCTCGTAATTTCGAATCTCTGCAGGCATCGTTATAATCGTCTATAATAAAAAGTTCTTTATTATTACTCAATAATTTTCTGAGAATATAATCTATGTAATTAATTCATAATTTTATGAAATGTTTCAATATTTATTTGTAAAACGATTCACCATCAATAACTAATAATCAAATATATTAATTGAAAAAATCCATTCTTAAATTGTAAAAAATGTCATTGATAATACATAAGCAGTGTTATATTTTATATATAAAATATAGAAGAATGAAATGAAAATAAACAAAGCAATAAAACAAAAATCAAGTTTGATAACACACACAAAGACACGTGATGATTTTTATAAAAATAGTGTATGTTTACTTTGAATAACTAAAAAAAACATATTTACAAGTTATCTTAAAAACTTTTTTCCATTTATAGAAGAAACCAATATTATATTTATAAATTGAAATAGAACGGTCCTATTTGTATTTATACAAAAACTTTTATGTGTTCAAAAATTGAATCGTAATCATGAAAATAAGACTTAAACCTTACCATAGTATCTAATTATCTTAGTTATATTAATATTTCCCCAACTTTTATCTGGATCCGCTAAAGCAAGAATAGCCCTTTTAGCGCTTATTTCCTTAGGTGGATATCGTAGTATTTTTGACTGAACGTTTAACCATTTAGATGGAGTCACCATTACAGTTCCTTTTTCATCCAAAACTATTACAAACTTCTTCATTTTACTAAAAAAATTAAATAATTTATAGTCTTATAAGATATTTAGTGATCTTCCATTTTTTATTTTTAAACGTTTCTAAATATTTAATTTTGTATTATTTATTTTTTAATTTATGTACCATTTTTTTCATTTTATACTAGCACCTATCAAAATGTCGCTTTACTACGTTTTATTTCACTTTCGTTTTTCAAATAATTTATCTAAAATTTAGACTGTAGTCAAATCATAAGTTTAAATGTATAAATTGTTAAAATTTGAGAAGTTTCACACCTTTATCAAATTTATTTATCAATTTAACTTGTAAGTAAAAGTTGATTGAAATTGTAAATTTCCCGTAGTTAAAAGATGAGAAAAAAATAATTGGCAATCGCACTAACAAGACAAATCCGAGCAGAACATGTAGGCGAGCGTAACTTACTCACCCAGTATACTCTTATGGCATTTATTGCTTCGATAATAAAGATACTCGTTTAATTAATATTTTCCATTGATTGTTTGGACATTAGAAGATGATATTACCACTAATCACCTACAATTCTTAATCGGCAATTGTACATTTTTTTACAAAAAGTATTTTAGAGGAATAGACAGCATTGATAGATTAAGTTTGAGTCTACAGTTTACATCGTTGTAGCGTTACAAAATCTCATTACTTATAAATGTAAATAGTATACAATAATCATTTGAAAATTCAATATTTCAATACTTTTTTAATCAAAATTAAAGGAAAAATAAGAATTTTTAAAATATTTTATTTCAGTTTTTTGTAAAATAACGTTGATTAGTTTTTAAAGTAGTTAAATAGTATCAATAGTTTATGCATAAATGGTCAAAAAATTTTCTCTTTAAAAATTATTTATGTGGAAAAGACTCCTTCAAAAGAGGAAGTCCAAAAATAATTTTGATTTAAATTGTATTATTCAGTTTCGAATTGAAAACATCCGATGGTATGGATAAGTGGGCAAATTAATAATCCTTCTGTTAATGGAATTTTCAATGTCTTCGAATATATTTCATCTATCGACCATTCTTCAATACAGTTCATTTCTGATACAACTTTCATACCAAATGCGCTACTACGAATATTTTCCTCAGTTGTAAATACATCATTCTTAAATACGCATTTCTTCCCAATTATGTACAGCATTCCATTGCGTTCACCAATATTTAAAATATTTACTACTGTTTCGTCACTTAGCAAAACACAATTGTTCCTACTATCATTAACATCTATTTGGCACATACGTGTTGTCAAAATTTTAAATTGTGAATCATAAGTACGGTTACTAGGTACGATTCCATTGTAGTGTCTTTTTGAAACATCAATTTTCTTACTGGTGTAATGATATCTTATATCTTTCAGTGATTCATATTCTCCAAGTCTTCTGGCTATTTGTTGCAAGGGCTTTTCACCCTTACGTATTAATTTTTTTATTGAACCAATATAGTTTTCAAATGGAAATGCACTGAATGTTTCTAAAGAGCCATATTTTTTACAATCTTTAGGCAAATGCAACAAGTTATGAATATTGTAGGTAATATTTTTTTTGCCATATATTTTTTGGAATTCACGAATAAATTTTATGATTAATAATTCTGCGTATTTAATATTTTCAGCATCCTTAACAAGTACTTTATTTGACAGAATTATAATGCTTACATGAAGTTTTAGAAAATTTTGATACATTTCAGACTTTAAAATATTTTTTAAGATAAATGGACCGAAATACAGCAGAAAGTGTCGAAACTCAGTTGCTTTCCATTTTTTGTAATAAGAAATTGATCGACAACGTCTATTAAATTCAGTAGGTAATGTTAACTTAACATTTTCTAACATAGATGAAACTTTATTTACATCTGCTTCACTTAGTCTATAGGACTTATTCGACGAATCTTCGCTACTGACCCAATGTTTGATTAATTGCTTCATTACACCTAAATATACCAAATGCATTGTATCCAAAGGAACATTTGAAATAGAACCGAAATGCGGAATATTTTTTAAAATTGTCTCTCCTCTCTGATAGTTTCCAATATATTTCATATTTTTAAATTCTATATCAGTTCTTAATGATTCATTACAATAATTTGTTAACTCTTTAATTGTTTTTGTTGGAAAACAGACTGACGAATAATATTTTCCTTTTATGGTACATTTACTGCAAGACCAGTATCCACTGTGATATTTTGTATTTAAAACAAAAGCCTTTGCTGGTGCATCACAAATAAGACCATAAAATCGAACTATATATAATTTTTCTTTAAATAAAAAACCATTATTAACAATATTGGTACATTCTTCAACAAATTGTTTTAAAAAGATGTTTTGATCTTCCGTAATAAATTCCAACTACGTAGACATTTTGTAGAGAGCGCTCTTTACATAAAATGAGCCATAAGCCTTTTTCTGAAGAATCACCACAAATTGGAGCACCATCAATATTAACCATTATCTGTACACTATTAAAATTATGTTTGTAGAACAATTTTTCAGTAATTATATTATGAATAGATTTTTCCATGCCTAAATGATAATATTGGCCATTTTCTAAATCAGTTATATGAGTACTCGTTGGTGTTTGCAATATGGTGCGAGGGTGTTTTGGAAGCTGAAAATCAGTGTGTTTATTAAGTATGACAAGCAACTCTTTTAATGCATTTTGACGAATTTGGAATTTTTGTGTCCATTGTTGTATATCATTTATGAAATTAGTTCTTTTATTATTTGACGAATCATTCCAAATATATTCGAAATCTTGGCCATCAGTATCTGTATCTGAATCAGGAATGCTTTCAACATCACTATCGCTATATCGATTATTTATGTCTGAATCTGAAGTACTATCATCTGAGTTACTATCATCATCTAAAGTTCTATTAGCGTCTAAATTAATAGCGATTGTTGCTGTAGTGGCAACGGCAGAATTTACATTGTTATCTGATTCAATATTGATCAACTTATTATTTTCAAGAGTTTCATCTTCGAATGATATGTCACTTAAATTTTGTATATTGATTGGAGAATCATTAGGAGAAAGTGCTAAGACATTATGATTTTCTGGCGTAAGGTTTAAATCATCGCTAGTAGATAAATCATTACTATTTTCAACATGCTTTTGTTTTCGCTTATTTAAATGCGAAGTTAATGATTTATCAATATCTTTTACGTCCTTAAGCATACGCTGTTGAGCCAATCTTCTAATTTGTCTAGCACTTTGCTGGCTTTTATCTTTTGACGTCTTAGGCATGATATAATCTACATACAAAAAAAAAACTCATTTGGACAAGTCAGTAAATAAAAAAGTTTTTACAGTCGTATTTTAGTCCCAGTTTCTATAGGAATCAAATTGAGATAGTACATTACGATCGCTCAAATATTTATAAGACACAGAAATGGACTTGAAAAACTTAAAAGGCGGTCGGAACCATTCGCTGCTGGGCGGCGCTGCGGTAAGGTGAAAGAAAAATATATAATATTTTTTATACAACAATTTACTGAGACAATAATAAACTTCTAATATTATCAATGTCGCCAGCTGTAGAATCATTCTGATCGCCTCTTAAGCATCTTTTAAGGGCATGTAAAATGGACACTACACCTGTACTCATAAATATTCACTATCTTTACATTTTATTGCAAAATTTTCAATAAAAAAATGCATTAGCTTGTAGTATGTACCATGAAGATTATTCGGTTAAAGTTTTAAATAGATTCAATCATTAGTTATTGAGAATTTTGGGTTCCAAAATTATTTATTAAAATTTTTCAATTTTGTACAGGAATCCAAATATCTTAAAAGCTAATGAATGAATTTATTTGAAAATTTATCTAGATAATCATTATGGCACATACTACAAGCTAATGCATTTCTTTTCTGGAAATTTGGCAATAAAATGAAAAGGAAGCTAATATCTATAAGTACAGGTGTAGTGTCCGTTTTACATCTCCTTAAGAAAAACATATTAGATATTTATTTGAACCAGAAAGATTGGATACAAAAATAACAGTGCAAAATTATTTAAACAACTGAGAACGTAAAGTAGTAACATAGATTCCTGTATTACCCCTATCATATAGCTTTTTAATTTTATTTACTCAAGATGATTTTAAGAATTTATCAAAGAAGGCTATTTATTCATAGTTATACATGTCAGAGATGTACCTGACGAGGATTCGGGATCAATTAAAGATTTTCGCATTGAATTTTCCATTGCTTTATTTTATTTTTAAGCTTTTTACTTATAGCTATCATGCAGCGTGTGCGATATTTTGATATACACTGAAGAACAAAGATATCGAAATCTGAATGAAAAATAAGAAGATTAGGGTAACCACCAGATACAAGCAAGTTTACAATTTTTTTTCGGCTGATTCGTCAATATAAAAGTTGTAATAAAATAAAATTTAATTAGGACGACTTTATCACCTGGCATACCGATGATCCTTATTCTAGGATCATTGATGAATTTCTTAACTAAAAGAAATGTACTTTGAGTGACTTTTTCACGTTTCCTTTTGATGCAATATTTATAGCAAGAATAGATTAGAGTGGCTTGCATAAGTTTTTGTAACAGCATATATATTTATAAAACATTATAATATTTTTAAACTTTCCATCAGTGCAAAAAAATGGATTTTTATTCACAATTAATTGATAATAAAACGAAGTTAATAAAAATTACATTTGTTTACCTTTGCAACATTATCACTTATAATAAAAAAAAGAGATATCGACGTTTCTCGTTGTAAATTCAATTTAAAAATTTTAATCTGAAAAAATTGTAATTTGTAATAATCTAGCAAAGGTCCAACTACTTACAAGGAGAGGTCCCCACCTCCGGGAAACGGATTCGACTGAAACTGTAGGACATGATTTTTTAATGAAAAAAAAATGAACCCGTGTTTTTTCTTTTCGTTGAATAGACCCCCTAGACAAGAATATAGACATTTTATCGAAAATATAGTAAAAAGGAGCCTTTATGAGAATTTGAATATCCAAACAACTAAGACTTTAACAAAAAAATACATAAAAAACGAAATAAAAAGCAAATTAAATGCTTTAATTTAAACTCTGTTACATTAAAAAAGCTTTAGTGCTTCAAAAGTTATGCTTTATTGGAAATTACTACATATTTGTTAATTTTTTAAACATATCAAGAATCATCAATTTTTACGCTATTTCTTTAGCATATTTTAATTACCTGTAACTTTTGAACCACTGAGCTTTTTAATGCAACAAAGTTCAAATCAAAGCATTTGATTTGCATTTTATTTCATCTTTCATGTATTTTTTTGTAAGAGTCTTACAAGGAGAGTGTTTCACCTTCGGGTTACCGTTTTTGTTCAAATTTTGGGAATGTTTTCTGGATGCAGAAATATGAAGAAAGCCAAAATTTGAGAGGCCAACGCTCAATATTTCCCTAGTTACAGGCTATCGAAGAAAATCACTAAAAAAGTTACTAGATTTTCTAACGCTTATAGTTCCTCAAAATTATTAGCTAGAAGCTTAAACCTTTTTTTAAATGAAAGCTGAGCTCAAATCCTTTCGAAATAGCACCTATACCATCTCAAAATATTATTTTTTCCCAAAGCTAGAGCGTAATAAAGATTCGACCTGAATTATTTGTTGAAAACATTAATTAATAATAAAAACTAAAATTGGGTTCAATCTTTATTATGCTATAACTTTAGGAAAGAATAATATTTCGATATGCTATAACTACTATTTCAAAAGTATTTGAGCTTAGTTTTTATTTAAAAAAAGGTTTAAGCTTCTAGCTAATAATTCTAAGGAATTATAAACGTTTGAAAATCTAGTAACTTTTTTAGTGATTTTCTTCGATGGCCTGTAACTAGGGAAACATTGAGCGTTGGCCTCTCAAATTTTGGCTTTCTCCATATTTCTGCATCCAGAAAACATTCCCAAAATTTGAGCAAAAACGGTGACCCGAAGGTGAAACACTCTCCTTGTTAGTTGTTTGGATATTCAAGTTCTTATAAAGGTTCCTTTTTACTATATTTTCGAAAAAATGTCTATATTTTTGTCTAGGAGGCCTATTCTACGAAAAAAAAACACGAGTTCATTTTTTTTTCATCAAAAAATCATATCCTGCAGTTTCAGCCGAATCCGTTTCCCGGAAGAGCGGACCTCTCCTTGTTAGTAAAATTGAAACAAAAATTGAATTTTTCAGAAAATTTGCATAAATATGTTATTGATTACTGTCATATGAGAAATTCTTTAAAATTAAGCAATTTTCATAAGATTAGCAAGCTCTCAAGTACATTTCATGAAACATCACAATCGTCATAGTTAACATTTTTGTTATGCTTATTGAGAATAATTAGAAGGTTATTATTTAAGGAGATTTTTGTGCAATAAAAACTCACTATTAAGAGTTAAAGTTAGCTGTCATAATAAAATTTATTTAAAAAAATAAAGGGAATTCTTATTAAATATAAAAAAATTCAATTAGTTAAGTTTTTATTAACCTTTAGAGGACCGGTATTTGAGATTTGTGATCGCTCTAAGAAAGTGGTCCGAAAAGGTATCTGATATCACTAATTGACTTTGGGGTAAAGGTCGATCAGGGGTCACGCCACTATAGTGGTTTTCCGGTCCTCTTAAGGTTAAATATTCATCAAATATTAAAAGTAGATTATTATCTTATCCTGTCATCATCAAAGAATTAATTTTGTGGCAAAAATATAATAATTGTAGTGAAAAATAACATGAATTCACAATTTCATGAATAATATATTCATGAAATTGTGAATAGTAAAAATTTTATTCTAACTAACAGTTTTAAGTAAGAATAAATTACGATAGCTTCCATGACTTTTCATAAAAGCCAAATTATTTATAAAATAAAACTTAACGCCAACTTTAAATAAATTTAAATAATGCAATTCTAAGTAAATATTCTGCAAATCTTTCAATTAGTAATAATGATATAAAAAAGAATAAAAAATAATATAAATATTCAAATAAATGAAAAAAAAAATATTTTTATAGTATTTTAAAATTCAGTATTGTAGCTGAATGATTAAATTTGAACCAATTATAAAAGTAATAAAATTATATAGGATAAAGAATATTAATTAATAAATAAATTTCCTGATAAAAAATAAAAGATTTAAAAAAATTATTTTATGTAATATTTCTAGTGACTTCAATTACTATTAGTATAAATATTTCTAAATTATAATATATGTAAAAATTAAATTTTCTTTTTTTGCAGAGAACTAAATATAAATTGAAAATCTATTACTTCTGGAACGTTATGATAATAAATAACTTATCACTTAACCTTAAAATTTTAAACATAAAATTTAAAAAAATCAAATGTAACATAAAAAGATTAGAACAAATTCATTATATCATTATTGGTAATTAATAATAAGTAAAAAAATATCTGGGTCAATCGTTGAAAATTAAAATTGTTCAAATTATATTATTTCAATAAATTATGTCTTAGTGCTATGATAAATATTTTAGTAAGGGAAATTCAAAAAAGAAAAGCCTGCACTACAAGTACTTAAAATAAAAATAACCAAGATCAACAAGAGAAAGTTATAACAATATTTGCAAAATGCACACTGCGTTGACAGGTTATTATTTATAAGCAAATTTGTCACACGTTGTTTAAATTGTTAAAAATGGATTTAAAATAGTATCTCATTTGATCAATAAAAGAACTATTAATATCTCTACTACGTGTTCACTCATGATAATATTACTCCTGTTTTATTTGTACACCGCATGAAAGATTATTAATTTCTATTTATCATAGAAAAATCTTTATTTTTTGAGGACTTAGTAAATAAAATTGATGATTCTTATGCAATTTTATATACATAAAAGAAAGATATAGCATTTAAAATTAACTAGCTATATGAATATGAAATCAAAGTATGTATAAGGAAAAAAGTAGGCACGTTTTAATGCCCTGCATATTCTCGACTCGTGCCACGTGCTGCTCCGAACCTTCAGAGGACGCACACAACTCATTTTTCAATGTGCTGCTATAACTTGCAAATTCTCGTGCTAAGATGCAAGGCGTTTCACCGTGCATACACATTTTTGGCGTGTACGCAGTTCATTGAGAGATGCGTATGCACGGTGCAACGCCTTACATCTTAGCACGAGAATTTACAATAGCAGCACGTTGAAAAATGAGTTGTGTGCGCCTTCTGAAGGTTCGAAGCAGCACGTGGCACGATTCGAGATATGCACGGCTTTGGAGCGTGCCCACTTCTTTCCGTGTAATAAACAATACCTTGTCTAAGATCTAGGTCTTCAATTGTTTAAATAATCCTTCAGTAAAAATTTTTATATAAAATAATACGTCATTCAGAACGATTATATTATTTTTCTTGTAATCATTGAAAGCTTGCTAAACTTAAAAAATTGCTTGATTTAGAAAAAAAAATTTTTTTAATTACATATATTTTATGATAAAAAAATTTTTTCAAATAAAACAATTTTGTAAGTATAAACTTACAAAAATTGTTTCATTTTAGAAAATTTTTTTATCATAAAATATATGTAATTAAAAATTTTTTATAGCGAACCTTGAATGATCAACAGAATTATAAAAAATATGACATTTACCTAATATCTGAGTCTAAATTAGACTGCTCAAGTATATAAAATTGTAACTATTTTAATGTAAATAAAAAATATAAAAATGCTTACTCCATAAATGCCAATTTTAAGGTATAATAATTTTTCAAATCCTCAGTATGAAATATTAGGTAATATTAATTTTTTGTCCTTTTGAAATTTTTTTTGTTTTTTTTTTCTAATGGTTTAATAATCCTTTATAATAACCTGCAAAAAATGTGATTATGTAAAATTAAAAATTTTAAAATATTATAAAAAAATATATCAAAATACTTACTTTTCTTATTATGATGAATCTATTTTGTGATTTTCAAATTATATTATTATTGAAATGCTGTAAATATTACTAGATTATAAATCCAATTATTGATCGACATGTAATGGCGTCAAAGGATGAGACCAAAGGAATTGGAAAATGGAATCAATAAAGATGATACGGAAACGGCCATAATAAAGCGCTACTATCGCGAGGGTTTAGTGTAATCTAAGGCTAGAATTCATAATCGTTACTCATTTCTCAGTTCTCAAATATTCTATCTTTGTTCTTCTTATGGAAATAGAGTAAGAAAAACAAGGATAGAATACTTGATAAATGAGAAATGCGAAATGAGTAACGACTATAAATTCCAGTGGGGTTATTCACTAACTTTTTAACGATAACGATTGAACGTTTCGACATCGAAAAGCGTTAAGGACTCTACTCTTTTAAGTAATCGATAAACACACATGAAAAAATGTTTTAGTTTATTATTAAATCTTTTACAACAGACATTTACAACAGACATTTATAACATAAATATTCCAAATTAAAATAATTTTAAATAATTATTACATCAAAATTAACATTTTTCCAAAAGAAATTGTTTTTTTAAGTTTTTTACATATTTATACGCAAATAAATTACAATTTTACTAGTCTTTCTGTAGATTTATATTAGATCTTGTGTTCTCCACACATTCAGTATCAGAATTTAAAATGGACAGTTGATTGGGACATTCTGAAAATTTAAGTAATATTTTATAATTTGTTTAATTTTATATGTTAATAATTATACATCCAAAATAATAATTAGAAAAAATGTCATAATCCATTCATTTTAAATTCCAATATATAGAAAAAATGAATTTTAACAGTATTTGCCTTAAAACGCACAATATCTAAAATTCATATTTAAAATAAATCTGTATTTATATTTCTATTATATATTCTTCTAACTCAACATTATCCAAGCCAACATTTTCATTTTGAAAGACGAAATTTTGAAAACCTATTTTTCTAAGTTCTGCAGCAAACTTAACAATTCAATCGAGTAACTATTGTTGTTGATATAGAATATAAAATGCAAATTTAGATTAATATATAATTTTATTAAAAAACGTTGTTTATAGGTGATAAGATAAGTTTATTTAAAACAATATTTAGATTATTTTTTTCTGTTCGTTTTTATTGAAGTACATATAAGTCACTTCAAAACCTGCAGATCTAATTGAATTTAAAATTATACATTATCATTTAATCATGTATGATTACAAATAATTTTTATGATCACTAATGTAAATAATAATAAAATGATGTTCGCTTTATTACGCTGACAGAAAAGATATCTCTTGGATATAACTTAAAATCTGTGAAGCAAGAAATTAATTTAAACATCTAGTTGCCTACATCTAAGAAATTATTTTTCTATCTAAATGATCACATCAAATCGGAGTAATTCTTTTGATTCGAGAAATCTTTTCTGTCAATGTATATACATGTCATGCATAATATAAAGTTTAACAGTTTAACTTACGATTTACAACCAAGCTTCAAGTTGGTTGTAAAATTTGTCGATAAAATCGACTTAGCGCTTCAGTTTAGAAGATTTTTATCGTTGAGTAAACATGATCTCTGATAACGTTCGCGATATTCGATAGTGTTTGCTGAAAAATAATTACTACGCATGCGCGCGTCGGCGTTAAGGTTGCCGTTAGACGTTACGATATTACTGAATAAGCCCCCAGCCTCTGATTGCATAGAGGAAAATTTAAAAATGCTATTTAATTAGACTATTTGCAATAACGACTTCTTGAAACTGTCCAACTAAAAACATCATTTTATAATAAATACATAAATTTTTAAAAGAATTTAAAATTCTTTATTTATATGAATATTTTTAATACAATTGTTTTTTTTCAAATAAAAATAAAATAATAAATAAAAAAATATTCTGATTAGTTAATATAACTTTTTGCGCTTCAAAATTAGCATCAAATAAATAATGCAAATGTAATAATCAATAAATAATTTAGGGAATTATTATATCTTAATAATCTTATTAAATCTTGAAAATTTCGCTTAACTTTCGAAGAAATGTTTTTTGAATCTTTTTTGAAAAGTTTATTAAAAGTTGCGATTAGATTTCGAAAAAACATTTCTGTAATCTTGCTGAAATCTTTTATAAAAGATTTCTTAAAATACTCGTAAAGCTTTCAATGAAAGTTCACCGCAACCTAGCGAGAAGCTTTTTCAGAAAAATTCTTGAAAGTTCAGCTAAACTTTTAAATAAAGGTTTCTATAATCTTGCTGGAAACTTTTACAAAAGATTTCTTGAAATATTCGTGAAGCTTATAATAAAAGTTTTCTGCAACCATGCAGAAACCTTTTTTGAAAAGTTTCTTGTATGTTTCACTTAGCTTTCGAGAAAAGGTTTCTGTAATCTTGCTAGAATCATTCATGAAAGATTTCTAAAAATATTTATAAAGATTACAATGAAAGTTTTCTGTAGCCTCATAGAAACCTTTTTTGGAAAAGTTTCTTTAATGTTTTGGTCAGCATCCGAAAAAAGGTTTCTATAATTTTGCAGGAACCTTTCTCGGAAGGTTTCTTAAAAGTTTCGCTTAGCTTCCAGAAAAGGTTTCTGTAATCTTGCTCGAATTTCACATGAAAGTTTTCTAAAAATATTCGTGAAGCTTACGATGGAAGATTCCTGCAACCTTGCAGGAACCTTTTTTAAAAAATTTGCTCAATGTTTCACTCACTTTTCGAGAAAAGGTTTCTGTAATCTTACTGGAACCTTTCATCGGAGATTCTTTAAAATATTCGTAAACCTTATTGAATGCTTTCTGATGAAAGTTTTCTGTAACCTTGCAAAAACCTTTTTTGAAAAGTTTCTTTAAAGTTTGGTTCAGCTTCCGAGATGAAGTTTCTGTAAATTTGCTAGAACCTTTCCCGAAAAGTTTCATAAAGTTTCGCACACCTTTAAAAAAAAAAGTTTCAATAATTTCACAACTTTTTATAAAAAATTCCTTAAAATATTCGTAAAGCTTACTATGAAAGTTTTATGCAATCATGCAAAGAGTTCTTCAAAGTTCCGCTCAACTTCTGAAAAAAAAAATTCTAAAACTCTCATAGAACATTCCTTAAAAGGACTCTCGAAAGTTCCGCTTACCTTACAAATAAAAAATTTTTTGTAATCTTGCTAAGACCTTTTCATAAAAAATTCCTAAAAATATTCCTAAAGCTTACAATGAAAGTTTTGTACAACTTGGCAGAAACCTTATTTTGGAAAAGTTTCTTGAATGTTTCACACAGCTTTCAAGTAAAAGTTTCTGTGAACCTTTTATAAAAGATTCCCTAAAACATTCGTAAAACTTGCAATAAAAGTATTCTGCAACCTTGCAAAAACCTCTTTTAAAAAGTTTCTTTAAAGTTTTGCTTAGCTTTCAACAAAAAGTTTCCGCAATATTGTTGCAACTTTTCTTGAAAGATTCCTTCGTAGAGCATACCACAAAAGTTTTTCAGTCTTGCCAAAACCTTTTTTGGTAAAGTTTCACTCAGCTTCCGAGAGAAGGTTTCTAAATCATTGCTGGAACCTTTTTCGGGAGGTTTCTTGAAAGTACCAAATTGCTTTCAAAAAAAGGTTTTTATAATCTTGCTGGAACCTTTTAAAAAAGATATCTAAATTTGTTCAGGAAGCTTACGATAGAAGTTTACTGCATCCTTTCCTAAACCTTTTCTTAAAAGTCGTTTTAAAATATTTGCTCAGCTTTCAAACAAAGGTTTCTGTAATCTTGCTGGAATCATTTATAAAAGATTTCACAAAGTATTTGTAAAGCTTACAATGAAAGTTTACTGCAACCTTGCAGAAACCTTCTTCAGAAAGGTTCCTTTAAAGTTTCTCTTAGCTCCTGACAAAAAGTTACTGTAACTTTGCTAGAAATTTTCTCGAAAGGTTCCTTGAAAGTTTTTGTAAAGCTTCCCTGGTAAAAACGTTAAGCAAATAATCAGTATATACCGGCGGTCGCGATCTTATGCTGATCGATATCGCGATAAACCCTAACACCGGTTCATCAATTATTCCGATGGTATCGGGAGGATAACGTCAACCTCCAAATTATATTTTATCTAAGAAACATAATAAAAAATTTAATTTAACTAAAAATATATAATAAATAATAGATAAGGAAATGTAATACCCTGAATGGAAAAAGAAATGATGAAACAAATAATAAATAATAATTATGCACATAATAAATTTTACTATGCATACAATAAATTTTACTTTTTCAAATAATAATATCGAGTCGATGATCTGTAAATTTAATCATAAACTTAAAATTTTCGACCAAATTGTGTAACATATGTAGACCATTCGAAAATTTATTGACAGCATGTCATCATGGCGCAGTCGATAACGTTCACACTTTGCATGCTCGAGGAATCTGGTTCAAGCCCACTTCATGCAAGATTTTTTTCGATGATAATTTATTTTCAAAATATAAAATTAATAAAAAAATATAATTAGAAATGGTTAAATAAGAAATTTCGGGTTCAAAATATAATATCAAAAAAGGTTTTAATTAATTGTTTTTAGGGTTATGTTCTTTAATATACGAAATTGTAATTAATGTTTTCAATATTTCATCGCGTATATATCGGTTATTTATCGTGATTGCGTCGTGACAAGATATCGCTAGCCCCTAATTTACTAAGCATATTTTTATCCTGAATTTTCCACTAGGGTTATAATAACAGTTTTCTGCAACCTTGCAGAAAGTTTTTTCCGAAAAGTTTCTTTAAAGTTTCGCTCAGCTCCTGGCAAAAAGTTTCTGTAACTCTGCTGGAACGTTTCTTGGAAGGCTTCTTGAAAGTGTTGCTTAGCTTTTGCAAAAAGATTTCCGTAATCTTAGTGGAATCTTTTATGAAAGATATTTTTAATCAATCAGGAAACTCACAATGAAAGTTTCCTGCATCCTTGCTGAAACCTTTTTAAAAAAGTTTTTTCAATGTTTTGCTCAGTCTTGGAGAAAAGGCTACTATAATATTGCTGGAACCTTTTATGAAATATTTCTTAAAGTATTTGTAAAGCTTATACTAAAAGTTTTCTGAAACCTTGCAGAAACGTTTTCCGGAAAAGTTTCTTTAAAGATTCGTTTAGTTTTTGAGAAAAGGTTTCTATAACCTTGCTGCAACTTTTTTTGGAAGGTTTTTTGAAATTTTCGATTAGGTTTCAAATAAAGGTTACTGTAATCTTGCTGGAACCTTCCATGAGAGAAGGTTTGTTGAAAGTTTTGCTTAGCTTTTGAAAATAGATTTCCGTAATCTTGGTAGGACCTTTTATGAAAGATTCCTTTAAATATTCAGGAAGCTTGCAATAAAAGTGTTCTGCAACCTTGCCGAAACCATTATTTTAAAGTTCCTTCAGAGTTTTAATCTTCTTTCGAGAAAAGCCTTCTGTAATCTTGCAGTAACATTTTATGAACGATTTTCAAAAGTATTTGTAGAGCTTATAATGAAAGTTTTTTGCAACCTTGCAGAAACCCTTTTCGGAAAAGATTCTTTAAAGTTTTGCTTAGCTCCTGGCTAAAAGTTTTTGTAACTTTGCTGGAACCTTCTTCGGGAGGTTTCTTGAAAAAGCCGCTTTGCTTTCAAAAAAAGGTTTTTGTAATCTTGCTAGAACCTTTCAGAAAAGATTCCTAAATTTGTTCAGAAAGCTTACGATAAAAGTTTACTGCATCCTTTCCGAAACCTTTACTTAAAAGTCGTTTTAAATTTTTTGCTCAGCTTCCAAACAAAGTTTTCTGTATTTTTGCTGAAATCATTTATGAAAGATTCCACAAAGTATTTGTAAAGCTTACAATAAAAGTTTTCTCCAATCTTGCAGAAACCTTCTTATGAAAGGTTTCTTTAAAGTTTCTCTTAGCTCATGATAAAAAGTTGCTGTAACTTTGCTGGAACTTTTCTCGGAAGTTTCCTTGAAAGTTTTGCTTAGCTTTTGAAAAAAATTTATGTGATCTTCGTGGGAAGTTTTAGGAAAGATTCCTTGAAATATTCAGGAAGCTTACAATGAAAGTGTTCTGTAACCTTGCTCAAACCTTTTTTCATGAAGGATTTTCAAAAGTATTTGTAAAGCTTATAATAAAAGTTTCCTGCAACTTTACAGAAACCTTTTTCGAAAAAGTTTCTTTCAAGTTTTGCACCGCTCCTCGCAAAAAGTTCCTGTAACTTTGCCGAAACCTTTCTCGAGAGGTTTCTTGAAATTACCGCATAGCTTTCAGAAAAAGCTTCTGTAATCTTGCTGTAACTTTTTATGAAATATTTTTAAAAGTATTTGTAAAGCTTACATTGAAAGTTATCTGCAACCTTGCAAAAACCTTTTAAGGAAAAGATTCTTTAAAATTTTGCTCAGCTCCTGGCCAATAGTTTTTGTAACTTTGCTGAAATCTTTTTTGTGAGGCTTCTTAAAAGTACTGCATTGCTTTTAAACAAAGGTTTCTGTAATCTTGCTGGAATCATTTATTAAAAATTTCACAAAGTATTTCTAAAGCTTACAATGAAAGTTTGCTGCAACCTTGCAAAAACCTTCTTCAGAAAGGTTTCTTTAAAATTTTTCGTAGCTCCTGACAAAAAGTTAAAGTAACTTTGCTAGGACTTTTCTCGAAAGGTTCCTTAAAAGTTTTGCTTAGCTTTTGAAAATAGATTTCCGTAATCTTAGTGGAACCTTTTATGAAAGATTCCTTTAAATATTCAGGAAGCTTATAATGAAAATATTCTGCAACCTTGCCGAAACTTTCTTTTTAAAATTCTTTCAAAGGTTTGATCATCTTTCAAAAAAAGCCTTCTGTAATCTTACTGCAACCTTTTATGAAAGATTTTTAAAAGTATTTCTAAAGCTTGCAATGAAAGTTTACTGCAATCTTGCAAAAACCTTCTTCGGAAAGGTTTCTTCAAAGTTTTTCTTAGCTCCTGACCAAAAGTTAAAGTAACTTTGCTAGAACTTTTCTCGAAAGGTTCCTTAAAAGTTTTGCCTAGCATTTAAAAAGAGATTTCTGTAATCTTGGTGGAACCTTTTATGAAAGATTCCTTTAAATATTCAGGAAGCTTATAATGAAAGTATTCTGCAACCTTGCCAAAACTTTCTTTTTAAAATTCTTTCAAAGGTTTGATCATCTTTCAAAAAAAGCCTTCTGTAATCTTACTGCAACCTTTTATGAAAGATTTTTAAAAATATTTCTAAAGCTTGCAATGAAAGTTTACTGCAATCTTGCAATATTTGTAAAGCTTACAATAAAAGTTTTCTCCAATCTTGCAGAAACCTTCTTATGAAAGGTTTCTTTAAAGTTTCTCTTAGCTCATGACAAAAAGTTGCTGTAACTTTGCTGGAACTTTTCTCGGAAGTTTCCTTGAAAGTTTTGCTTAGCTTTTGAAAAAAATTTATGTAATCTTCGTGGGAAGTTTTAGGAAAGGTTCCTTGAAATATTCAGGAAGCTTACAATGAAAGTGTTCTGTAACCTTGCTCAAACCTTTTTTCATGAAGGATTTTCAAAAGTATTTGTAAAGCTTATAATAAAAGTTTCCTGCAACTTTGCAGAAACCTTTTTCGCAAAAGTTTCTTTCAAGTTTTGCACCGCTCCTCGCAAAAAGTTCCTGTAACTTTGCCGAAACCTTTCTCGAGAGGTATCTTGAAATTACCGCATAGCTTTCAGAAAAAGCTTCTGTAATCTTGCTGTAACTTTTTATGAAATATTTTTAAAAGTATTTGTAAAGCTTACATTGAAAGTTATCTGCAACCTTGCAAAAACCTTTTAAGGAAAAGATTCTTTAAAATTTTGCTCAGCTCCTGGCCAATAGTTTTTGTAACTTTGCTGAAATCTTTTTTGGGAGGCTTCTTAAAAGTACTGCATTGCTTTTAAACAAAGGTTTCTGTAATCTTGCTGAAATCATTTATTAAAAATTTCACTAAGTATTTCTAAAGCTTGCAATGAAAGTTTACTGCAATCTTGCAAAAACCTTCTTCGGAAAGGTTTCTTCAAAGTTTTTCGTAGCTCCTGACAAAAAGTTAAAGTAACTTTGCTAGAACTTTTCTCGAAAGGTTCCTTGAAAGTTTTGCTTAGCTTTTGACAATAGATTTCCGTAATCTTGGTGGAACCTTTTATGAAAGATTCCTTTAAATATTCAGGAAGCTTATAATGAAAGTATTCTGCAACCTTGCCGAAACTTTCTTTTTACAATTCTTTCAAAGGTTTGATCATCTTTAAAAAAAAGCCTTCTGTAATCTTACTGCAACCTTTTATGAAAGATTTTTAAAAGTATTTCTGAAGCTTGCAATGAAAGTTTACTGCAATCTTGCAAAAACCTTCTTCGGAAAGGTTTCTTCAAAGTTTTTCTTAGCTCCTGACCAAAAGTTAAAGTTACTTTGCTAGAACTTTTCTCGAAAGGTTCCTTGAAAGTTTTGCTTAGCATTTGAAAATAGATTTTGGTAATCTTGGTGGAACCTTTTATGAAAGATTCCTTTAAATATTCAGGAAGCTTATAATGAAAGTATTCTGCAACCTTGCCGAAACTTTCTTTTTAGAATTCTTTCAAAGGTTTGATCATCTTTCAAAAAAAGCCTTCTGTAATCTTACTGCAACCTTTTATGAAAAATTTTTAAAAGTATTTCTAAAGCTTGCAATGAAAGTTTACTGCAATCTTGCAAAAACCTTCTTCGGAAAGGTTTCTTCAAAGTTTTT
This sequence comes from Anastatus disparis, assembly GCA_017163975.1. Lineage (NCBI taxonomy): Eukaryota > Metazoa > Arthropoda > Insecta > Hymenoptera > Eupelmidae > Anastatus > Anastatus disparis. The sequence continues at coordinate 90,380 of JAFFSR010000366.1, read as the reverse complement.
CTTAGCTCCTGACCAAAAGTTACAGTAACTTTGCTAGAACTTTTCTCGAAAGGTTCCTTGAAAGTTTTGCTTAGCATTTGAAAATAGATTTCTGTAATCTTGGTGGAACCTTTTATGAAAGATTCCTTTAAATATTCAGAAAGCTTACAATGAAAGTGTTCTGCAACCTTGCCAAAACTTTCTTTTTAAAATTCTTTCAAAGGTTTGATCATCTTTCAAAAAAAGCCTTCTGTAATCTTACTGCAACCTTTTATGAAAGATTTTTAAAAATATTTCTAAAGCTTGCAATGAAAGTTTACTGCAATCTTGCAATATTTGTAAAGCTTACAATAAAAGTTTTCTCCAATCTTGCAGAAACCTTCTTATGAAAGGTTTCTTTAAAGTTTCTCTTAGCTCATGACAAAAAGTTGCTGTAACTTTGCTGGAACTTTTCTCGGAAGTTTCCTTGAAAGTTTTGCTTAGCTTTTGAAAAAAATTTATGTAATCTTCGTGGGAAGTTTTAGGAAAGATTCCTTGAAATATTCAGGAAGCTTACAATGAAAGTGTTCTGTAACCTTGCTCAAACCTTTTTTCATGAAGGATTTTCAAAAGTATTTGTAAAGCTTATAATAAAAGTTTCCTGCAACTTTGCAGAAACCTTTTTCGCAAAAGTTTCTTTCAAGTTTTGCACCGCTCCTCGCAAAAAGTTCCTGTAACTTTGCCGAAACCTTTCTCGAGAGGTATCTTGAAATTACCGCATAGCTTTCAGAAAAAGCTTCTGTAATCTTGCTGTAACTTTTTATGAAATATTTTTAAAAGTATTTGTAAAGCTTACATTGAAAGTTATCTGCAACCTTGCAAAAACCTTTTAAGGAAAAGATTCTTTAAAATTTTGCTCAGCTCCTGGCCAATAGTTTTTGTAACTTTGCTGAAATCTTTTTTGGGAGGCTTCTTAAAAGTACTGCATTGCTTTTAAACAATGGTTTCTGTAATCTTGCTGAAATCATTTATTAAAAATTTCACTAAGTATTTCTAAAGCTTGCAATGAAAGTTTACTGCAATCTTGCAAAAACCTTCTTCGGAAAGGTTTCTTCAAAGTTTTTCGTAGCTCCTGACAAAAAGTTACAGTAACTTTGCTAGATTTTTTCTCGAAAGGTTCCTTGAAAGTTTTACTTAGCTTTTGACAATAGATTTCCGTAATCTTGGTGGAACCTTTTATGAAAGATTCCTTTAAATATTCAGGAAGCTTATAATGAAAGTATTCTGCAACCTTGCCGAAACTTTCTTTTTACAATTCTTTCAAAGGTTTGATCATCTTTAAAAAAAGCCTTCTGTAATCTTACTGCAACCTTTTATGAAAGATTTTTAAAAGTATTTCTGAAGCTTGCAATGAAAGTTTACTGCAATCTTGCAAAAACCTTCTTCGGAAAGGTTTCTTCAAAGTTTTTCTTAGCTCCTGACCAAAAGTTAAAGTTACTTTGCTAGAACTTTTCTCGAAAGGTTCCTTGAAAGTTTTGCTTAGCATTTGAAAATAGATTTCTGTAATCTTGGTGGAACCTTTTATGAAAGATTCCTTTAAATATTCAGGAAGCTTATAATAAAAGTATTCTGCAACCTTGCCGAAACTTTCTTTTTAGAATTCTTTCAAAGGTTTGATCATCTTTCAAAAAAAGCCTTCTGTAATCTTACTGCAACCTTTTATGAAAAATTTTTAAAAGTATTTCTAAAGCTTGCAATGAAAGTTTACTGCAATCTTGCAAAAACCTTCTTCGGCAAGGTTTCTTCAAAGTTTTTCTTAGCTCCTGACCAAAAGTTACAGTAACTTTGCTAGAACTTTTCTCGAAAGGTTCCTTGAAAGTTTTGCTTAGCATTTGAAAATAGATTTCTGTAATCTTGGTGGAACCTTTTATGAAAGATTCCTTTAAATATTCAGAAAGCTTACAATGAAAGTGTTCTGCAACCTTGCCAAAAATTTCTTTTTAAAATTCCTGCAAAGGTTTGATCATCTTTCAAAAAAAGCCTTCTGTAATCTTACTGCAACCTTTTATGAAGGATTTTTAGAAGTATTTGTAAAGCTTATAATGAAAGTTTTCTGCAACCTTGCTGAAAGCTTTTACGTAAAAGTTTCTTTAAAGTTTTGCTCAGCTCCTGGCAAAAAGTTTCTGTAACTTTGCTGGAACTTTTCTCGAAAGGTTCCTTGAAAGTTTTGCTTAGCTTTTGAAAATAAACTTCTGTAATCTTGGTGGAACCTTTTATGAAAGATTGCTTTAAATAATCAGGAAGCTCACAATGAAAGTTTCCTGCATGCTTGCCGAAACCTTTTTAAAAAAGTTGTTTTAATGTTTCGCTCAGTCTTTGAGAAAAAGCTACTATAATCTTGCTGGAACCTTTTATGAAATATTTCTTAAAGTATTTGTAAAGCTTATAATAAAAGTTTCCTGCAACCTTGCAGAAACGTTTTACGGAAAAGTTTCTTTAAAGTTTCGTTCAGCTTTTGAGAAAAGGTTCTTATAACCTTGCCGCAACTTTTTTGGAAGGTTTTTTGAAATTTTTGTTCAGCTTTCAAATAAAGCTTACTGTAATCTTGCTGGAACCTTTAATGAAAGATTCCTTCAAATATTCAGAAAGCTTACAATGAAAGTTTTCTGCAACTCTTCTGAAACCTTATCTAAAAAAGTTTCTGAATGTTTATCTAAGGTTTCTAAAAAAGGTTTTTGTATCCTTACTAGAACCTTCATTGGAATCTTTCTTGAAAGTTCTACGAATTTTTAAATAAAGGCTTACAGCAAGGTTGTTGAAAGGTTTCATGAAACTATACACAATTCTATTTTAGTAAGGTGTTGCGTAAGCTTGCCATAAACTTGCCATAATCTTTCATTGATATCTTTCGCGTAATCTTTTGAAAGCTTTATACAAGGTTACTGCAAGCTTGCAGGAACCTTTTGGAGAAAGGTTTCATTGAAACTTTCTCTGAAACCTTCCATGCTGTGTGGGTTCTCCTTTTTTTGGTTATGTTGACGCTTTCTAACCAATTTAACCATTGCTGTCTAACTAATGGATGCTTAGGTAAATAATGAAATGTTATTTTTTTTTCACTGCTGTTCTATTTTCACAATTTTCTACACTACAATAATAAACCATCTTTTCTCAGAAATATTTTATAATTTTTTTTAATAACAATCACATCAGAATTAATTTTTTTAAATGTGTTGGAAAGTTCCAACTGTTTTTACAAATTTAAACCGATGCATTTTTGTTGCTTTTTAGTTCTACCGAAAATCCACTAAGGGCAGATCGATCACAGTCCATGAGGAATAAACCCATAGACCAAAAACCTCTTTGCCAAAAATCCATAAACACATAAGACCATAAACCCACAAACCGTAAACTATATACCCATAAACAATAAACTCATAAACCATAAACCCATAAACCGTAAACTATAAACCCATAAACCATAGACCCATAAACCATAAATCCGTAAACCATAAACTCGTAAGCTGAAAACCATGGAAGCATAAACTATAGACCCAAAAACCATTAGCCCATGTATGAATTCGAAAATTTTATATCCATGGCCCATTAACTTTAAACACCTAAACCATGAACCCATAAACCCATAAGAAATGAACCCATAAACGCAATAACCATGAACCCACAAACTATAGACCCATGAACCATAAACATATAAACCATTAACTCATAAACCAAAGACCTATAAATCATTAACCCATGTACTATAAACCCATCAACTAATGAACCATAAACCCCTAAACCATAAACGCATAACTTATAAACCATAAACCCATAAACTATAAACTCATAAACTATAAACCCATGAACCGGACTCCCATATACCTATATACCATAAACCATAGACCCATAAACCGCAGACCTATAAACCATAAACTCATAAACCATAAACTATAAACACTTTAACCCATAAACCCACAAACCGTAGACTCATAACGTATAAACTCATAAACCATAAACCTAAAAACCATAAACATATGAACCTTAAATTCATAAATCATTGATCTATAAACCATTAAACCATAAACCATAAACCCATTAACCATACACTTATAAACCATAAACTCATCAACCATAGATCTATAAACCATGAACCCATAAATTATAAATTCTTAAACCTTATATCCATGATCCCAAAAACTATAAACCCATAAGGTCATTAACCATTAACCTATAAACTATAAACTTACAATCCATGAACAATAAACCCGTAACTCAAAAACCCATAAACTATATGCCCATAGACCATAGACCCATTAACCATAAACCTATGAACCATTAAGAGGAGGTCACGTATCTCTGTCCTTTTCTAATCAAAGAAATGATTTTTTTACAAAAACTAATAACTTTAGCAAAAAATGAAGAGAAAGCCGCATCTCGTATCAAAAAAAGCAATATTTTCTTTGATAAGAAAGAATTAATTTTATTGCTTCGTTTTCAAGAAAACCTTGAAAAACTTAAATCATAGAGGTTAGGGTGGACAATTTGGTTTTTCAAGGTTTTCTTGAAAACGAAGCAATAAAATTAATTCTTTCTTATCAAAGAAAATATTGCTTTTTTTGATACGAGATGCGGCTTTCTCTTCATTTTTTGCTAAAGTTATTAGTTTTTGTAAAAAAATCATTTCTTTGATTAGAAAAGGACAGAATTACGTGACCTCCTCTTAACTCATAAACGATAAACCATTAACACATAGGCTATAAACCATAAATGCATAGACTATAGACCCATAAACGAGAAACCCATAAATTATAGACCCATAAACGATAAACCCATAAACTATAGACCCATAAACGATAAACCCATAAACTATAAATTGATAATCCCATAAACTATTGACCCATAAACGATAAACCCATAAACTATAAATCTATAAACTATTAACCAATGAAACATAAACTAATTAACAATAAACTTATGATCCCATAGACTATGGAACCCTAAACCATAAATCCATACACCTATAAACAATAAACCTATAACTGCAAAAACCATGAACCTATAAATTATAAACCTAGGATCCATAAATTATGAACCCATGAACCCAAAAATAATAAACTATAAACTTGTAAGTTATAAACATGATCCCACGAACCATAGACCCATAAACCTTAAACTCATAATTTATAAACCATGAACCTATAAACCATAGACTTATAAAGCATAAACTCATAAGCCAGAAACCATACACCTATAAACTATAATCCTATAAATTATAATACCAAAAACCATAACCTTATGAACCATGAACTCATGAACCATAAACTTTACAACTATAAATTCATAATTCCATAAACCACAAGCCCATAAACCAAAATCCATAACCTAAAAACCCATACACCATAAACCCATAGATCATAGAACCATAAACCATAAACTTATAAACCATAAACCTATAAACCATAAGCAAATAAACCTTCAACCCATAAACTGTAGAACCTCCAGAAATTCTACCCATAAACTTTAAACCCATGAACTATAAACCCATGAACTATAAATCTATAAACTCATTAACCATAAACCTATAAACCCGTAAATCATAAATCCACAAACCATAAACCCTATGAACTCATTAACCCAAAACCTATAAACTATAAACCCATTAACCATAAACTACAAACCTATAATTTATAAACCCATATACAATAAACTCATGAACCATAAACGCATGAACCCATAAACTATAATTACTGAAACCATAAAGCATTAACCCATAAACCATAAACCTATAAACCATAAACCCATAAACTATAAACCCATAAACCATAGACCCATAAACCATAAACCCATGAACCATTAACTCATAAACGATAAACCATAAACCCATAAACCATTAGCACATAAGCTATAAACCATAAATGCATAAACTATAGACCCATAAACGATAAATCCATAAACTATAGACCCATAAACGATAAACCCATAAACTATATACCCATAAACGATAAACCCATAAACTATAAATTGATAAACCCATAAACTATAAATCCATAAACTATTAACCAATAAAGCATAATCTAATTAACAATAAACTTATGATCCCATAGACTATGGAACCCTAAACTATAAACCCATACACCCATAAACAATAAACCTATAATCGCAAAAACCATAAACCTATAAACTATAAACCTAGGATCCATAAATTATAAACCCATGAACCAAAAAATAATAAACTATAAACTAGTAAGTTATAAACATGATTCCACAAACCATAGACCCTTAAACCTTAAACTCATAAACTATAAACCATAAACCTATAAACCATAGACTTATAAAGCATAAACTCATAAACCAGAAACCATATACCTATAAACTATAATCCTATAAATTATAATACCAAAAACCATAACCTCATGAACCATAAACTTTAAAACTATAAATCTATATTTCCATAAACTACAAGCCCATAAACCAAAATCCATAACCCAAAAACCCATACACTATGAACCCATAAACCATAGAACCATAAACCATAAATTTATAAACCATAAACCTATAAACCATAAGCAAATAAACCTTAAATCCATAAACTGTAAACCTCCAAACATCCTACCCATAAACTTCAAACCCATAAACTATAAACCTATAAACTCATTAACCATAAACCTATGAACCCGTAAATCATAAATCCACAAACCATAAACCCTATGAACTCATTAAGAGCAGGCCGGATTCGCTGTCCTTGTCTAATTGAGATTTTTGTTATTTACTCAAGTATTAATCGGTGTATCTGCAAATTAAAGGTTAAGCGCAATTGATATTATTATTACAAATATTTATGCACAAGAAGAAAAAAATCTATCGTTGTTTTTGAGAAAAGTAAGTAGCGCGAAAATATTATAAACATAAACTTTTACTTTGGCGTTACTTACTTTTCTCAAAAACAAAGCGGTAGATTTTTTTTTCTTGTGCATAGATGTTCATAATAATAATATCTATTGCGCTCAACCATTAATTTGAAGATACACCGTTTAATACTTGAGTAAATAACAAACAACTCAATTGTTACTCGGTCGGTATCAGGTTCTACTCCGGCCTGCCGTTAACCCAAAACCTATAAACTATAAACCCATTAACCATAAACTATAAACCTATAATTTATAAACCCATATACAATAAACTCATGAACCATAAACGCATGAACCCATAAACTATAATTCCCTATACCATAAATGCATGAACTCATAAACCATAAACCCATAAACCCATTAACTATGAACCTTTAAACTATTGACCCTTAAACCATAAACTTTAAACTTATAATGCATAAATCCATAAACCATAAGCCGATGAACCATAAACTCATGAACCATAAACTTATGAACCCATAAACTATAAACTTCTAAACCATAAACCCATAGACCATAAACTATTATTCCATAAACCATAACTTCATAAACAATAAACCAACAAACCATAAACCCATAAACCATAGACCCATAAACCATAATCTCATAAACTACGAACCCATAAACCCATAAACCCATAAACCATAAACCTATAAATCATAAACCCATAAACCATAAACCCATGAACCATAAACCCATAAACTCATAAACCATAAACACATAAACCCATAAACCATAAATCCATAAACCATAAACCCGTAAACCATAAACCCATAAACCCGAAAACTATAAACTCATAAACCATAAACCCATAAACCATAAACCCATAAACCATAAACCCATAGACCCATAAACCCATAAACCATAATCCCATAAACCATAAACCTATAAACCATAAACCCATAAAGCATTAACCCATAAACCATAAACCCATAAACCATAAACCCATAAACTATAAACCCATAAACCATAGACCCATAAACCATAAAACAAATCTATATTAAAAAGAAAAAAAGTTTTCGTTGATATCAATTCGATGTTAAAATTATTTCTAATAAATAAAATTTAAACTATGAAAAATGTTTATGATCAGCGAATCTATCTTGGAAAAACGTCTAAATATCCCTGGGGGCTTATTCAGTAATACCGTAACGTCTAACGGCAAGCTTAACGCTGACGCGCGCATGCGCAGTAATCATTTTTCAGCGAATACTATCGAATATCGCGAACGTTATCAGAGATCATGTTGACGTAACGACGAAAATCTTCTAAACTGAAGCGCTAAGTCGATTTTATCGACAAATTTTACAACCAATTTGAAGCTTGGTTGTAAATCGTACGTTAAACTGTAAAACGTTATATTATGCATAACATATGTATATACATTGACAGAAAAGATTTCTAGAAGCAAAAGAATTACTCCGATTTGATATGATTATTCAAATGGAAAAATAATTTCTTAGATGTAGGTAACTAGATGTTTAAATTAATTTCTTGCTTCACAGATTTTAAGTTATATCCAAGAGGATCGAGATATCTTTTCTGTCAGTGTATGTATATACCTATATACACTGCCGTTCAATTGCTTTTGCCCACCCTAGAGTAAAATTTATTAAAATAAAAAGTTTTTTATCTCCGGAACTAATGATCGCATCTTCAAATTCCAAACGGTGTTTGAAAAATTAGTCAAAAATCTTTAAAATAAAGTGAGTCCGGTATAAAAAAAAGTCATTTTCTAATTGCTTATAGCAATGTGAAAAAAATTTTTTTTACTAATTTTTTTTGCCCACATAAAAATAAATGCCATTTTTATGAAAATTATGATATTGAGAAAAAACCAAATGGAATTTAAAACTCTAATAGTCCTCTTTAAAATGAGCTAAGTAAAATGTTTTTATAACTTTTTTAACCATAGTTATGATGATTTTTCGAAAAAAAGACCTATTTTTCAACCATGATTATCTCATAAACTAAGAAAGATAGAAAATTTTGTATTAAAGAAAAAATGTTTTATTTTTAGTCTAGAATATATATATTTTGTGACCAATAAGTTTCGGGAGAAAAATTTTTTTTTACTTATTTTTTTAGGAAAGTTTTATGAAAAATTAGTAAAAATTTTAAATTAAACGAGTAAAAAAAAATTTTTTTCCGAAACTTATTGGTCACAAAATATATGTATTCTAGACTAAAAATAAAACATTTTTTCTTTAATACAAAATTTTCTATCTTTCTTAGTTTATGAGATAATCATGGTTGAAAAAATAGGTCTTTTTTTCGAAAAATCATCATAACTATGGTTAAAAAAGTCATGAAAACATTTTACTTAGCTCATTTTAAAGAGGACTATTAGAGTTTTAAATTCCATTTGGTTTTTTCTCGATATCATAATTTCCATAAAAATGGCACTTATTTTTATGTAGGCAAAAAAAATTAGTAAAAAAATTATTTTCACATTGCTATAAGCAATTAGAAAATTACTTTTTTATACCGGACTCACTTTATTTTAAAGATTTTTGACTAATTTTTCAAACGCCGTTTGGATTTTGAAGATGCGATCATTAGTTCCGGAGATATAAAACTTTTTATTTTAATAAATTTTACTCTAGGGTGGGCAAAAGCAATTGAACGACAGCGTATATATATATATAAAGGGAACATTATTTTATTATTATTTACAATAATGATCATAAAAATTATTTGTAATCATACACGATTAAATGATAAATTGTGTACAATTTAAAATTCAATTGGATCTACAGATTTTAAAGTGACTTATATGTACTTTAATAAAAACGAAAAGAAAAAAATAATATAAATATTGTTTTAAATAAACTTATCTCATCACCAATAAAAAACGTTTTTTAATAAAATTATATATTAATCTTAATTTGCATTTTATATTCTATAGCAACAACTACAGTTTCTCGATTGAATTGTTAAGTTTGCTGCAGAACTCAAAAATATTGGTTTTCAAAATTTCGTCTTTCAAAATGAGAATGTTGGCTTGGATAATCCCGAGTAACCTTTTCGTTACGGCAACCACCTTCTCTTAGTTGGGCCATCTTCGGCTGCCGAAGTCGGGCCGCCATATGGGTGAGGCGTGGTGGCGAGCGTGGGCCTACGACGGCTAGCCAAAAATTGTATAGATTTTCTCATAACGTCGATGTGTATCTTATATAACCACAAAATATTTTTTATTGTATTATCATACGATGTAAACACTGTTTTTAATTGAAAATTAATAATAAGTAAATAAATTAATAAAAATAATTTACTTTCGACTTGAGTTGAACGTGGGCCTACGACGGCTAGCCAAAAATTGTATAGATTTTGTCATAACGTCGATGTGTATCTTACATAACCACAAAATATTTTTTATTGTATTATCATACGATGTAAACACTGTTTTTAATTGAAAATTAATAATAAGTAAATAAATTAATAAAAATAATTTACTTTCGACTTGAGTTGAACTCGTTTAAAATTAATTCTAAAATTCTGCCCACATACACGGACAAATATAACCTAAAACCAATCAATAAAAACATGGTAAAAAACTAATTTTTCTCGTGGAAATGAGAACTAATTACCATAGATAATATAATCTAGTTATTTAAGTAACTCGAGCTATTCATATTCTGTCGAGTAACTTATATTTTCTTGAGTAATTTGTATTTTTTTCGAGTACTCAATTTATTCGATTAATTCATATTTTTTCTGGTACTCGAGGAAATTGAGTAATTCATATTTTTTTCGAGTACTCGAGTAATTCGAGTAATTCATATTTTTTCGAGTACTCAATTTATTCGATTAATTCATATTTTTTCTGGTACTCGAGGAAATTGAGTAATTCATATTTTTTTCAAGTACTCGAGTACTTTGAGTAATTCATATTTTTTCGAGTGCTTGGAACGAAAATTCGAGTAACCCTCAAGTGCAAGTACTCAATTATCGAGTCAAGTTTTTTCTTAGAGTTTAAGCTGAGTACTTGAAACTATCAAGTACTCAACAAAAATATAAACTCGAATAACCAGTGTTACTCGAATAACTCAAGATACTTGAATTTTTTCACTAAAAGTATTTTAAAAAGTAGACAGTTGGTTGAACAGTCAATCGATTGGTCACCATTGGAAATCAGCTGTTTGTTTATACAAATAATTGTACACAAATTCTACGATTTTATAAGCTAGATTCGGCTGCCCTCTGAGGGCCCCCTTTCACCGCCACGCCTCACGCCGATTCGGAGCCACTACGGCGACAATTCGGCAAGAGTTTCGGTGCCACTAAGGGTGGTTCGGCACCAACTGCACGCCGAAGTGAAAAGGTTACTCGGGATGTTGAGTTACAAGAATATATAATAGAAACATGAATACAGATATATTTCTAATATGAATGTTACGTGTTGTATGTTTTAAGGCAATTATTTTTGTAATCATGTTAATTTTAATGTAATAATTATTTGAAATTTTTTTTATTTCTTTGAATATTTATGTTGTAAATGTCTGTTGTAAAAGATTTAATAATAAACTAAAACATTTTTTTATGTGTTTATCGATTATTTAAAAGAGTAGAGTCCTTAACGCTTTTCGACGTCGAAACGTTAAGTCAATTGTTATCGTCAAGAAGTTAGTGAATAACCCCCCTGGCTTACAATCAAGGTGCGGAAAGATAAAATCTTGCCCTTTTTGTGTCAGATAAAGAATCTGAATAAGCTAGTAGTTTAAGTGTCGTTGCAAAAACGCGATAACGACCAATTCGTTAATAATAGATACAATACATCTTTGCCCCTTCTCAGTAATGGTTTTCAAATATAAATATGTTTAAATTAAACTTTAAATGATAAAGATAGGTCACTGGTATTTCGGTAAAATTGACTCTTCTAGCTATTTTTATTTGTTTGTTGAGCTATATTATTTAAAAAAATGAATAAATCAGTAAATAAATGATTATTCATACTAGGATAGTTAATCCAATATCATAAATTTTTCAGATTTTTTCTAGCACTATTAACAAAACGCTAAACGTCTTTTAAAAATACTAGAAAGAATGATCTATCATTACCATTTAAGGTAGCTCGTACCGAAACTGAAAAATTTATGAATGAAATAAAAATATAGGAGGTTGTTCTTCAAGTCAAAATGAATCTCCTAGCAAAAAATCAGACCTGGTTTCCAGGGAAAATTTCAAGAAAAAGCCTTTCAAAAATGCTCTGTTCACTGACATTTTAAAATTGTTCTTATGACAGATATCCGATTTTCCTACAGTTATAATCGAATATTTATATCTAAAGATTTACTACCGCTGTGAAAAACTAAATATAAATACTTCATTTAACAAGCTTTTTAATGATGTATTGAATGTTATGTGTACCCAGACATTTTTCAAAGATATTACGAAAAGAATCTGAAAATTTATTGTTTTCGCATGAGAAATTTTTTTAACAGGAAGTCTGTTTTTCAAGGTTAGCTCGCGCGAAATTCAAAATATTCAAATGAGGATTTCTTAACTAAAATTTTTAAAATATTTATATAATATAAATTTTTAAAATATTTATATAAAAAAAATACAAAAATAATAAAGATTATTTGTAATGCATGTTATTTATTAATTATGACGGTATTATAATTAATAAATAACATGCTCTTCAATATATTAATTAAATATTCTTTTAGCCAGGTAGAGGATAGCAATATAATGTAACAGAAAAAATCGTTATTTTACATTTTTTAACGACGAATCAATTTCTCATTGATTGGAGGCATGTTTGCTTTCAATAGGTTAGATGTATCTCCTAACCCGTCAAAATAAAATATATATATATATATATATATATATATATATATATATATATATATATATATATATATACACACGCGACGTTTCCTGTAGTCACAACAACAAGAGTCAATAGAATTTCGCTTATACTCATTTGACTACAGTTGTGCGGTACGAGCTACCTTAAAGGTGCCGAAAATCACGATAATATATGATATGAATGTATTCAATGAATTAAAGTATTTATGTAAAAAAAAAAAGATATATAATTAAATAACGAAAATATTTTAAGAGTAATTACTCAGCAGAGATTATTATAAGATAAATTTTATAAAAAGTAGTTAATTAGTAATAAAGATTACCATGAAATAATTTAGAAATTACATAAAGAGATATGCAACACCAGTATGCTTGAATTTAAAATTTGCACATGATAATAATAAAAATTGTATTAATAGAATATTATTAATTTTTACCTTTTAAAACGTTAAGTATGTTCTGTTGTTTGCTTCTTATATCTCAAATTAATATAAAAGTTTCATTTTCTCTTATTTAAGCAGCTGATAGAAGTTTTTTTATACTTTTCGAACGATCAATAATTCTACTTTCAATATATCAAAACATGTTCTGGTGCTATTTATTATTCTGAAAAATATATTATGTATATGGCTAATTCCATTCAGATTCATGCAGGCCGTCACTGATCGAATTTTTTTTTTCTTCTAAGTAATAAAAATACCTTCTATTATGTATATAAAGATAAAATTTACCTCGTAGAACGCTCCAAAAATTTTTTTTTTTACTACAGCAATTCTAGTGTTGGATGTAAAATCGAAAATTTAAAAATTGAAAATGAACCTCTACTTTTAAATGACTATAGCTCCGTCAATTCTTAACCTTTTTGGGCGTTCTTTTAACAAAAGTGTGCGGAATTTTGTCTAGTTTAAAATGCAATCTCGATTTTTGTAATACAATTTGATCTTACTGAGTTATTTACGAAAAACCGAAAAAAGCGATTTTTTTGAAACACGATTTTCTCAAAAACTATATTTTTTTTTTTTGAAATTTTTATATGATTTTATACATAAAAAATACTAACTTTAAGGGTAGGTGGGAATATGCGATTTTGCCTTATTTTTTTTTAACAGATTTTTAAACGTTTTTTTTTATATTTTCGATTTCAAAACATTGATACCATGGCGCATTGTACTATTTTTCCAACTTTACGTATTCTTACAACTATTTTTATGCTTTTCTTTATTAATATATCAAAAATATCAACAATAATCTTTGAAATAAACCCCGGATCGAATATTTTGATCAATTAGAACCAAAGTTATGACGATTTAAAGTTTAAAAAAAAATGCTGAAACTTTTGATAAATATGATATTTACATTGAGGAAACGCAATTTTCGTTAAAGATTAAAATCTGAAGATATAAATTTTTTAATTTAGAAAAAAAGTTATTTTGATGAAAGAATATATAACCATTTATCCTCTTTTTATGGTACATTATTATAATAAAAATTTTTTTTGTTGAAGAATATAATTTTTTTATCAGTTTGAATTTCGCGCCTAGAATTTGAATTTATTTTGTAGGGAGTTGACGCATGTCACTACAAGGTGGCGATGATTCGTTCTTTGCATTCTCATCAACGACTTGACGCGTTTAAAAATATAAGAAAAGGAAGATAAAAAATAAAGTTGTTTAAGAAAAATTATTTTTTTCGATCTGTCATTGAACAGAATATCAATAATGGCATCACTGATTGTCAAAATGAAGTGCAAGGATTTAAAAGAAAGGCACAAAGTTGTTTATGATTGCTCCAAAAGTCCGCTTAGAGAATTAGGTGATCTAACGGAGTCTTTGAAGCGCCTGTATCCAAATACTTCTTTCTCTAGAGAAGATAAAGTATGCCCTTCGTGTTACAAAATATTATTAGATGAAGTGAAAAATGCGCCTATTTCATCGACTTCAAGCAGTCAACAATCTTCGGAAGATTTTATTCATAGTGAGGCTGTGGTAGAACAGCTCAACGAGACTTCAAGTAATTTGAAATTAAATATTTCACCAATTAAAATGCCTCAAAGTATCAATATCAAGATGCGAGAATCTTATGCTCTCCGAAAAAGGAAACAAATAAACGATGCATTTGATTCACAAATAGCAAGTAAAATGATGAAAGTCTACGATATAACGGATTAGCCCGCATTGAATGAAAATAATAAATGTAAAACAAATGATAATGGCTTAAGAATATTAAAATTGCATTAGATAATTGTTCAAATTTTCTTGAGAAAGTGCGATTGTTGAGTATTATACCAAATGATATTTCCAAAGATTATTTATTATCAGTTTTACCAAATGTAACTATTTATATGATTGATCAAGCACGATCATTGGTAAATAACAAAAAAATTTACAAGCAGTCTGAGAACTATTGTTGCCATTCTTTGGATAGTGAAATTGTAATGAAAGTAAAGGATTATTATCTGAACGATGATTTTAATTGTTCTCGTCAAAGTGCGAATAAAAGCGACACAGTATCTATCAAAGAAAATGGTACAAAAACTAAAACAGTCAAACGCTTTCTTACGCGAAGTATAAAAGAAATATATCAATTATTTAAAGACGAAAATCCTGAAATGAAAACAAAAATTGGTAAATCAACATTCTACGCTTTAAGACCGAAGTGGATTATACCACATCCACCCACCGATTCGTGTCTTTGCGTTTACTGCGAGAATCTTAAACTTATGTTAGATGCTTTGAATAATTATAAAAAAGAGAATAAACAAGACACTGCAGATTTGGAATTGAAAATATGTTCTTCACTTTTTTGTTCAAAAGATGATATGAAATGTGTACTAAGAGAATGTAAAGAATGTCCCATTGGAGATTCTATTAATTTACAAGTAATTTCTTTGACAGAAGAAGATTTATATGAAGAAATAATTTATGGTGTTTGGGAAAAATCAAATTTACTGAATAAAACTAGCACAATTGAAAATTTCTTAATAGAGTTAAGAGAGCGCGCTCTCACTGTAAGAGCTCATAAATTGGTCAAAGAAATTCAACGTATAGCAGTTAAAGAGGTTAAACTTTTAGCGAACAATAATGACTTCCAATTAGTTATTCATGTCAATTTTGCAGAAAATTGGACAGTTCTGCTTCAAAATGAAATTCAAAGCTATCATTGGAATAAAAACCAAATATCAATATTTACATCGGTATGCTATTTTGGAAATGATAAAACAGTCAGTTATGTCACCGTCTGTAACGATATTAAACATGATTCGTATCATGCCCTAATGGCTATAAATTTAATTATCGATAACTTAAAACAAAAACATATTGCGCAAGATCTTGATGAAGTCATAACCATTTCCGATGGAGCTGCCAGTCATTTTAAAAATAGATATCAATTCTATGAGCTTCAAAACTCAAAAGTAAACAGAAAATGGTTTTCTTCTGCAACAGGTCATGGTAAAGGCGCTTGTGACGGTATTGGTAGTTTAGTTAAACATTATGCTACCACGCATAATCTGTCCAAGCAGAGTGCAGATTTTATTAGAAACGCTGAAAATTTCGCCACTCACGTATCAAAATATACTCCGTCGATTAACATTCTTGTTATCCGCAAGGATGAGTTAGAAGTTTTTCGACTAAGAAAAAAAATGGAATGGTTAGGAAATGCAAAAGAAATTAAAGGTATTCGAAAGATTCACTGTTCCAAAACTTCGAGACATGAGTGGCAAGAAGTAAAATGAAAGGTTTTATTTAAATTCGGATTTTTTTATTCACATTAGTTCTCAATTCATTAGTGTTCTTTCTTAATTGTATCGCATATTATTTGTTCATTGAAAATGACCAAATAATATATTTTATTATTTAAAAAACCCACCTTTTCAAAATTCAAATTCAAAATTCAAAATTCAAAATTCAAAATTCAAAATTCAAAATTCAAAATTCAAATTCAAAATTTAAAATTCAAAATTCAAAGTAAATATATTTATTTAAAGTTTCAGCATTTTTTTTTAAACTTTAAATCGTCATAACTTTGGTTCTAATTGATCAAAATATTCGATCCGGGGTTTATTTTAAAGATCATTGTTGATATTTTTGATATATTAATGAATAAAAGCATAATAATAGTTGTAAGAACACGTAAAGCTGGAAAAATAGTACAATGCGCCATGGTGTCAATGTTTTAAAATCGAAAATATAAACAAAACGTTTAAAAATCTGTTAAAAAAAAATAAGGCAAAATCGCATATTCTCGTCTACCCTAAAAGTTAGTATTTTTTATGTATAAAATCATATAAAAATTTCAAAAAAAAAAAAAAATATAGTTTTTTAGAAAATCGTGTTTGAAAAAAATCGCTTTTTTTCGGTTTTTCGTAAATAACTCAGATTGTATTACACTATCAAATTGTATTACAACAATCAAGATTGCATTTGAAACTAGACAAAATTCCGCACTCTTTCGTTAAAAGAACGCTCAAAAAGGTTAAAAATTGACGGAGCTATAGTCATTTAAAAGTAGAGGTTTATTTTCAATTTTTGAATTTTCGTTTTTACATCTAACACTAGAATTGCTGTAGTAAAAAAAAAAATTTTTTTGAGCGTTCTACGAGGTAAATTTTATGTTTATATACATAATAGAAGGTATTTTTATTACCTAGAAGAAAAAAAAAATTCGATCAGTGACGGCCTGCATGAATCTGAATGGAATCAGCCATATGTATTACTTATGACTATTGATTAGAATTAACTAATATTCTGAATTTGTTTTTAGGTTGGTTTTTTATTAGAAAAATGAAAAAAAAGAACATAAATATTTTATGTATTTTATGAAATAAGATAGTTTTATCAGTCCCACAAAATATTCAATTAAAGCTAATTGAGTGATTTTTTACAACGAATCCTCTTTCCTTGTTGTTTCAAGAATAATTTGGAAAATTTAAATAATTTAAAGCAGCGCTCTAAACAAATAATTGTATACCATATTATATATATTGTTTGAACATTAACTTCCATTTTCTCTCAATAACTTATTTCGGCTTGTATTTAAGAGAATTCATTCGTCGAAATTGATGATAAAATTACTTCGTGTTTCAAAGACTACGTAATTGATAAGAATCCATAAATTTAATTTTTAAAATAAATCACAAAATATCTAATAAAATATATAATTATTCAGAAAGATTTTTTACTGCAGGTTTGTAACATATTTTGTAAAGATCTTTAAATTGTAGTTTTTTTCGTTGCATTATAAAAAAATAATGTGTTCTCTTTTGTATTAGTTTACCGAAATTCCTTGTGTAAATGAGAAATCAATTATATAATTTTTCCAAAATTTTTTCACTGTCGCTTTAAAACTACTTTTAAACCCTGGTAGAAATTTGAACATTAAAAATGGTGTAAACAACAATTTATGACCATTGTCAATAGTAATATTTTGTCATGTCAAATTGGCGAATAAATGGCAATTTTTTGCTGAATCTGCAGAGCTCAAATTTTTTGGTATATTGGTTAGCATCTTATAGGCAAAAAATGCTAATATAAAAATGTTGTTCAAAATTTTTGTATTTAGCCAAAAAAATACGCATTTTAAGTAAACGGAGAGAAAAAATCAGTAACAGCTATCTAAAAATTAGGTAAACTGTGGACAACTTTTTTTGACTAGTTATATAAATTTTTAGTAATGAGTCCTTAATTTTTCAGATCATAGGTAAAATCATAACCTCACTTTTGCCACGTGGCGAGAAAATATAGATTAGTATTTATTCACATTCCTTCGTCAATGTTTATTTTTATTGGAATTTATAAAAATAAAAAAATAATATTAAATTTTATTAAAATAAAAATATGAAACGCAGTACGAAACGAGTATAAAAATATCGTTTTTTAAAATAATAAATGGAAAATTTTATTAATCGTTTAAAAATAACCTCTAACAATCCGATCACAACTCAAAATATACGCGCGAATATATTAACAAAAGTGATTCTATTAATGATTAATGATAACTTTCAAGAAAAAACCTTAAATGATTCTTAATAGTAATCAATTAGAGCACAATTTGATAGACTCTACTGTTAACTATCTATATTCAAATAATAGTGGATCAGACTCAACATTTTATTAGCATTTTTTAGCACTATGAAGGTTGAAAAAAACGTTTCATATTAGTTCAAATAATGGGCATAAAACATTCCCATTTTCTGCTCTTCACTTTAAAGAAATGGCCATAAAATGGTAGAAAAAGCGTTTCATTTTCTACCAGGGAATCATACATTTTATTATATTTAAGAATTATGCATTTTTAAATTTTAAACTTTATTGTAATCTATAACTCCGCGAATAAACCGATAGCATCTTTATGTATGCATTTTAGCTTTTATTTCACTTTTATAATTGTTCCTAGTTAAAAATTCTATTACCTTAGAATGAATATATTAATGAGTATTTAAAACAAATATGTTGTGTTTCTGATTAGAATTAATTAATTTTAAATGTTATTTTCAAAATTGTAAAAAACCAAAAACTAACAATTTCAAGGTTATAATCAATAAAGTTACTTTACCAAAATTTGTTATCCTAATTTTCCTCTGTATTAATGCTTATGTTTCCTTCTGCAATATCAATATTATACATTAAGTCTAAAAAATACATTGTATAAGAATATTGACGAATAAGCTGTTTCTTCATATTTTCATGGTTCTCTTTTTGTATTTAAAAATATAATTTATTAACATAATCATGCTTGGTATAATATTTAATATTCATTAAATGAAAATAGTAGTTTTTAAAAACGGAAATAGAGTTTCATCACAGATCTTTTTCAAAAATAAATAATTATTTGATATATAATATTATAAATTATTCAAAAGCTAACTTTAAATAAGTTAAAGTATTTGATGCGTAAATAATAGAATTGTACTAAAAATTTGTACATTATAACAGTGAAAATTATGTTGAAAGTATTTTATATATTTACCTTACAATATCGTATACGTGATTGTTATCGTCAGTTTATAGAGTCTCAAAATTAATGGAAGCTGCCCTTGCGCTGCTGATGTACCTCTCCAAGTGAACTTATTGTATTAACTTAAATAAATAAAATGTCGAAAAACACTTCTCTCATTTAACTTCCGTTATGTATTATAAAAACAAAAGACAAAGGACAGTAGTGCTTTTCAAAATTAATTTTATTGAACGCAATTAATTTATACACATTATATACAATTTTCACAATATAAGGTTATTTCCTTATGTCGCGATTCAAATTACTCAAACGATTTAAAATTTTATATTTAACAAATTTACCAAAATAAATTCAAATTTTTATACAATTTTAGATTATTATTTCACCAAAAAAACATATATTCTTTGTTATTCTTTATTATTTCAAGTGACTTGGCGTAATATTTATTTTACTTATAAATTAAAAAAAGCTATTTAATTAATGTTTTTGTTTCACAATAAATTTTTAACATTTGCGAATAATATTCAGTATTTATATCTTAAAATCATATTTAAATTATTGCTTAACACACATTTTTTAAAATTCGACAAAATCATCAGTATCAGAGATTAGTAGAGATTGCCAATGCCGTGTTAATGAAACGTGCCAAATTCGATCATGAAGATCCTTGCGGCGCTTCTGGAACTATACGCGCAAAGCCCCTCCACGTCTACACGCGCGTAGAGAAGCAAGCGAGAGGGGAGGAGACAAATACACGAAATACGCGGCTTCCAGTGGCGTAGGTAAACTTACGGCAAACTCGCTTTAGCTTGTTTTCGCCGCGATACTTTATAGCTTTATTTTAATGCGATTAACCCTCGCGAAAATTTTTTGATTAATTACATATTTTTATTTAAAACAGATACATATTTTAATAACAAAGATCATTAAAGTGATCAAACAAATAAATAATAATAGATAAAATCTTTTGGGGGGCAACGAACATATGTAACTTTTTATCCTCTTCAAGAAACGAATGCGGTGGCTGTGGTCACTAAGTTTATACGCATCTCGCTCTCTACTTTTGCCAAGTTCAAACCCGATGATCCACCTATTTTTTTTTTTTTTGTTTAATTTTTAAATATTATATATTTTTGTAATCAATTTTCATAGCGGAAAAAATGAAATTGAAAATTTATTCAACACCTTAAATTCTATTTTATTTCAAAAATATGAAAAAATATATTTACAGATAGGGATAGAAAAAAGTTTTAATGTCAATATTACATGGCTATATAACTTATATAACAGGAGGTCACGTATCTCTGTCCTTTTCTAATCAAAAAAATGATTTTTTTACAAAAACTAATAACTTTAGCAAAAAATGAAGAGAAAGCCGCACCTCATATCAAAAAAGCAATATTTTCTTTGATAAGAAAGAATTAATTTTATTGCTTCGTTTTCAAGAAAACCTTGAAAAACTTAAATCATAGAGGTTAGGGTGGACAATTTGGTTTTTCAAGGTTTTCTCGAGAACGAAACAATAAAATTAATTTTTTTTTTATCAAAGAAAATAATGCTTTTTCTGATACAAGAAGCGGCTTTCTCTTTATTTTTTGCTAAAGTTATTAGTTGTTGTAAAAAAATCATTTCTTTGATTAGAAAAGGACAGAGATACGTGACCTCCTCTTAATATGAAATAAAAACTAAGCTAGTTCTGTAATTTTTTCCTACTAAATATGAAAGATATTAAAGATTGAAAAAAAGTTATTTTAAATTATAGTTGTTTTTTCATACTCACTCAATTGCAAATAATAAAACCTTTTTTGTTCCTTAAAAAAAGGATCTTTTCTAAATTTATATAAATTTATGACATTTTAAACTAATTTAATAAAAATAGAAAATAAATATAAATAATTCTAATTTTATTTTAGATAAGTAAAATAATAAATTCACCTGAAAAAATAAATAATTTTACGAATGTAGACTTCATTAAAGCGCATTTTAAATAAAAATTACATTGAATATCATTAATATTTTTAAAAATTGGACTTTTCTTCTTTCTTTTATTAAATATATTTTTATAATATTATCAATTATTATTTTCAAAACGAAAAAAATGATTTAACAAACTTAATAATTTAAGTTCTCACAAGACATATTAAATAAAATTTGCGCTACATTTTAAATAGCCTAAATTCTGTTAATCTCTCAAAAACTGGCATTTTTTAAACTTATATAGGAGCATGATAATATTGTTTTTAATTCATTTAATAAAAATTCAACATAAAATGTTGATAAACATCATTTTATTTTAGACACATAAAAGAATGAAAAAATGCTTTTACTAAAAGTATATCCTTTTTAATATCAGTAATATAGTAGCAAATATCTTGATATCAGGTTTTAAATTTCTTTTTATTGAATCAACTTAATATAAATTTATAATGTCGATTATTTGATTGGAAAAAAAATGAAACTTCACGAAACCTTGCAAATTTCACGAAAGCGTGTTTTCAATGAAAATGACTTTAAATTTTATTTTATTTTAAAAAAATTTAAATAGAATTTTAACATTGCCAAAAATTTAAAAAAAATAGATTTCAATGTTTTCTTTGTAATTATTACAATGGTTCCAAACTTTCAACCATGATATGAAAAGCATTTAAAATTTTTTTCAGTTTGACAATTAATTAGGAAATAATTTTATCCATATTGTTAATTTTTAAAAATAGCAGTTTATGTATGAAGTACATATTTTTTTATGTTTTGATGTTTATTATATCTTTTTAAAGTATATTTTTTACTGTTATTTAGGATAAATGTAATAAAATGCGTGAATGCTTTATTTTTCATAAAAAATGTATTTAAATACAATATTTCAAAAAACAATGAAGAAATTTATTATTCAAATAGAAAAAATTTAATCATAAAAACGACGTGCAGCATGCAACGTATTTGTCCTTAAAATGCTAATTTTATTAATTTTGTTATTTAATAATGAAAATTAGATAATTAAAAAAAATTAAGTTTAGGGTGAGAAAGCGATAAAAATATGTAATTTGGTTTAAATAAAAAATGTACAATAGCTGTGTTAGCTAAGTTTTAGGGTACGTTGCAGCAATTAAAAAATTTTTCAAGTTCAAATCTTATGCTTTGTCTTTTTTTAATATGCTTACAAATAAAATTTGTTACAATACAATAAGAAAAATTTTTGACAAAAAGTATTGACCTACAATACAGCCATTTAAAATAAAATAACCGTTAACTATGCAAGCATTTTCTAAGCATATGCTAATTAACGCTTTTTTCAATATAAAATTTTTAATTCAGACTTTCTGTTCTTTGCATTGCTAGTATAAAAAAATTAAAATTTTTTTCAAATCCCTAAACGCAGTTTAATGCAGAATTTGGACCCAAATAATAATTTAAAATAAAAAAATTTTTTTAATAAGAAATATTAACAATCAAAATTTTAAAAAAGTTTTTTTTTTTAAATATAAATTATTTTCTTAATTTGAATGTAATTAAAATTTTTATTCGATATTTAGTCTTCTCTTTTTAAATTCTTCTTTACTTTATAGATTTATTTTTTATAAGTAATTCGTAAAATCAATTATTCTGACAGATTTTCTTTTATAATTGTAGCCAAAGCTCATTTATTTTGATTTTTATGAAGTAACCCTACTAAAAAATGTCAGGTGAAAAATCACCTGATTTTTCACTTGATTTCTCACCTGATTTCTCATGCCAAAATCTCATGTGACTATGAGCGTAAAAAAATTAAGTTCCAAACCTATCGAATAATTCTAAGTTTTTATCACGGAAAACAACATTGAGAAGTATGATTCTTTTTTCATTTTTCATAATTTGAAATTGATTTTTTATACGTAGAATTTCAATTTTTTAATTTCATTTTTCTGGTCATAGAAATAAATTTCAAACCACTCTAAAAATTATAAGTCCCGATCTTATAATTTTTAACACAAGCCTCTTTTATTTACGTGAGAGAGAGAGAGAGAAAAACATCAAAAACACATGCACAAGAAGCCTCTTTTATTCTTTTATACACTATTTATGAGTTGAATTAAAATGGAAAAAAAGTGTGTACATACTTTTGATAAAACTACACTATTTATAAGTTAAGATTTTAAAGTTTTTACTGTCGTGACCATGTGCGTTCGTTGTCCCTTTACACTAGAAAAAGCAACACATTTAGTAAAATGTTCCTGAGCATTGTCTCAATATAATACATCTCTCATCGTACTTTTTAAAATACAATTCGCACAAATTTATACAAACGTAACGTGCACAGTATCGCTTGTCTTTTCTTTCTTGTTATGAGAGAGACATAGACAGAATACAATAGTTCATAAATACGAGCGTATTATTTCTTTTAGCAATAGTTTGCGTTAGGTCTGTTGTCGAGAGATATTTTCGCTTGAGGCACGAGAGGTGCCGACAGGAGGCGCATGAGCCGTTTCAGCTATAGCTAAATGTGTTGCTTTTTCTAGTGTAAAGGAACAACGGACGCACGTGGTTACGATAGTAAAAACTTTAAAATCTTAACTTATAAATAGTGTAGTTTTATCAAAAGTATGTACACACTTTTTTTCCATTTTAATTCAACTCATAAATAGTGTATAAAAGAATAAAAGAGGCTTCTTGTGCATGTGTTTTTGATGTTTTTCTCTCTCTCTCTCTCTCACGTAAATAAAAGAGGCTTGTGTTAAAAATTATAAGATCGGGACTTATAATTTTTAGAGTGGTTTGAAATTTATTTCTATGACCAGAAAAATGAAATTAAAAAATTGAAATTCTACGTATAAAAAATCAATTTCAAATTATGAAAAATGAAAAAAGAATCATACTTCTCAATGTTGTTTTCCGTGATAAAAACTTAGAATTTTTCGATAGGTTTGGAACTTAGTTTTTTTACGCTCATAGTCACATGAGATTTTGGCATGAGAAATCAGGTGAGAAATCAAGTGAAAAATCAGGTGATTTTTCACCTGACATTTTTTAGTAGGGTCCTCTGCGCCTAATATGACCTCTACGAGATCATTTGGGACGTAGTATGCTGGTTTTATCAGTTCGACAGCTACAATTTTGTTCTGTCCGTTAATGTCTATTACGAAGTTTCGTCCGTTATCGTGGCGAGAGATGATTTTATGAGGGCCTGTGTAAGGTTTATCCAGTCCGACCTTAGCTTTATTACGGTAGAATACATGAGTGCACACTGCGAGTTCCTTAAAAACGAAAGGTTTAATCGCATGTTTGTGTGCTACTGGTACTGGTTGTATTTTCCGTATATATTCTCGGAATTCTTCCAAGAAGATGTGTCTATCCGGTTCAAATTCTCCAAAAGCGAAGAATTCTCCCGGTAGTCTAAGGGTTGTACCGAACACGAAGTCTGCTGGGCTAGCTTCGGTGTCTAACCGTATGCACGTGCGTAATCCTAGCATTACTGAAGATAAGACTCGTGTACCATCATCATTGTTGGTACTACATTTTATTGCAGCTTTCAGAACTCTGTGCCACCTCTCTATCATGCCGTTTGCTTGAGGGTGGTATGCTGCAGTTCGTATGCGCTGACAGCCGATTACTTCTAAGAGAGATCTGAAAAGCTGGGATTCAAATTGCGAACCTTGATCTGTGGTCAAGATTGCTGGTGAACCATAACGCGAAATCCACGTATCATAGAATGCGCGCGCTATAGTGGGTGCTGTGATGTCTTTGACAGGTGTGGCTTCTGGCCATCTAGAATATCTGTCTATCATGGTCAGGATATATCTAAAACCTTCACTGTCAGGTAATGGGCCTACTAAATCTATGTGAACGTGGGAGAATCTATTGTCTGGTACGACAAAGTGCTCTGGCAGGAATTTGTTGTGTCTAGTAACCTTAGAGGTTTGACATCGTCCCACACAGCATGAAATATTGCAGTGAAACTTTCACTAAAATATTGTGCTGAAATATTGTCACAAGATTGCAGCAATCTTGTCTTAACATTGCTAAGAGGTTTCATGAAACATTTCAGTGTGATATTGCTGCAAACTTGCTACAAGGTTACAGAAAATAATTCAAGCAATATTGCAAGGAACCTTTCATGAAAGGTTGCAGCGAGGTTTCTGCAAGATTTTATAAAACATTTCATGAAATATTGCAAGAAACCTTTCATGAAAGGTTGCAGCGAGGTTCCTGCAAGATTTTAGAAACAATTCATGAAATATTGCAAGAAAACTTTCATGACATGTTTCAGCGAGGTTTCCAGCAAGATTTAGAAAACATTTTATAGAATATTGCAAGAAACCTTTCATAAAAGGTTGCAGCAAGGTTTCTGAAAGATTTTAGGAATATTTCATGAAATATTGCAAGAAACCTTTTATGAAAGGTTGCATAGAGGTTTCCAGCAAAATTTAGAAAACAATTTATAAAATACTGCAAGGAACCTTTCATGAAAGGTTGCAGCGAGGTTTCTGCAAGGTTTTATAAAACATTTCATGAAATATTGCAAGAAACCTTTCATGAAAGGTTGCAGCGAGGTTCCTGCAAGATTTTAGAAACAATTCATGAAATATTGCAAGAAAACTTTCATGACATGTTTCAGCGAGGTTTCCAGCAAGATTTAGAAAACATTTCATAGAATATTGCAAGAAACCTTTCATAAAAGGTTGCAGCAAGGTTTCTGCAAAATTTTAGAAATATTTCATGAAATTTCGCAAGAAACCTTTCATGAAAGATTGCAGCGAAGTTTCTGTAAGATTTTAGAAATATTTCATGAACTATTGCAAAAAAACTTTCACGAAAGGTTGCAGCGAGGTTTTCAGCACGATTTAGAAATTATTTCATGGAATATTGCAAGAAACCTTTCATGAAAGATTGCAGCGAGGTTTCTGTAAGATTTAGACAACATTTTGATGGAATATTGCATCGAACTTTCTATGAAAGATTGCAGCGAGCTTTCTGCAAGATTTTAGAAACATTTTATAAAATATTGCAAGAAACCTTTCACGAAAGGTTGCAGCGAGTTTCCTGCAAGATTTTAGAAACATTTTATGAAATATTGCAAGAAACCTTTCATGAAAGGTTTCAGTGAGATTCCTAGCAAGATTTGGGGAACATTTTACGGAATATCGCAAGAGACCTTTGATGAAAGGTTGCAGCGAGGTTCCTGCAAGATTTTAGAAACAATTCATGAAATATTGCAAGAAAACTTTCATGACATGTTTCAGCGAGGTTTCCAGCAAGATTTAGAAAACATTTCATAGAATATTGCAAGAAACCTTTCATAAAAGGTTGCAGCAAGGTTTCTGCAAAATTTTAGAAATATTTCATGAAATTTCGCAAGAAACCTTTCATGAAAGATTGCAGCGAAGTTTCTGTAAGATTTTAGAAATATTTCATGAACTATTGCAAAAAAACTTTCACGAAAGGTTGCAGCGAGGTTTTCAGCACGATTTAGAAATTATTTCATGGAATATTGCAAGAAACCTTTCATGAAAGATTGCAGCGAGGTTTCTGTAAGATTTAGACAACATTTTGATGGAATATTGCATCGAACTTTCTATGAAAGATTGCAGCGAGCTTTCTGCAAGATTTTAGAAACATTTTATAAAATATTGCAAGAAACCTTTCACGAAAGGTTGCAGCGAGTTTCCTGCAAGATTTTAGAAACATTTTATGAAATATTGCAAGAAACCTTTCATGAAAGGTTTCAGTGAGATTCCTAGCAAGATTTGGGGAACATTTTACGGAATATCGCAAGAGACCTTTGATGAAAGGTTGCAGCAAGGTTCGTGCAAGATTTTAGAAACGTTTTACGAAATATTGCAAGATACCTTTTATGAAAGGTTTCAACGAGGTTTCCAGCAAAATTTGATGAATATTTTATGAGATATTACGAGGTATCTTTTGTTAAAAGTTGCAGTAAGATTTCTGCAAGGTTTTCGACAAGATTTCTAAGATATCACAAAAAATATTGCTATGTACATTTCGCCAATGGTTATTACCATATTTTTGGCAATCTTTATAAAATATTCCAGAAAAGCGTTTCACAAAAAGTATCAGCAAAGTTTCATGAATAGTTTCAAAATGAAATTGCAGCAAACCTTTCATAAACACTTTCAGCAATAATTCCGCAAGTTTTTATAAAAGATTCTAAGAGCAGTCCAGATTCGCTGTTCTTGTCTTATATTTGGTTTCCTGTTATTTACTCAAGTATTTATTGCTGTAGTTGTATTGTAAACGGGAAGTTGAGCGCAATAAGTATGCTATTATTATGAATATTTATGCGTAGGGTAAAAAAATCCATCGAATTGTTATTGAAAAAAGTAAAGAACGCATAAATATTAGAAACAAAACCTTTTATTTCAATATTCTCTACTTTTCTCAAAAACGATGCTGAGGAATTTTTTCTTCTTGTGCACAAATATTGATAATAATACTATTGCGCTCAACTGGTAATTTATAGATACAACGATTGATACTTAAGCAAATAAGAAAAACTTTATCACACAAGGATAGAAAATCCTGCCTACTATTAAATATTACTGCAGCAAGCTTTTGGCAAGATTTAAGAAACATTTTACAAAATATTGCAGGAAACCATACGGAAAGGTATGAGCGTTGTTCGCGGCAAAATTTGGGAAAAATTTCATGAAACATTACGAGAAAACTTTCATGAAAGATTGCTGCAAGGTTTCTTGAAATGTTGCTGCGAGGTTTTCATGAAAGGTTGCTGCGAGGTTTTTAGAAATATTTCCACCGGGTTCTAGCGCGGACATATAAATGTTGCTGCAATACCTCATAAAAGGTTGCTACGAGGTTTTCTGCAAGGTTACGGGGAGATTTTCTGAAAAATTGCTGTGTGGTTGCTTGAAATGTTTTTGCTATTTTTCCCGCAAGATTCCTGTGAGGTTTCTTGAAATGTTTCTGTTACATTTCCTGAAAGATTGCTGCGAGGTTTCCTGCAAGGTTGCGGCGAGGTGTTCTAAAAGATTGCTGCAAGGTTTCTTGAAATGTTTCTGTTACATTTCCTGAAATATTGCTGTGAGGTTTTCATGAAAGGTTGCTGCGAGGTTTTCTGAAAGATTGCTGCGAGGTTTTTAGAAATATTTCAACCGGGTTTTAGCGCGGACATATAAATGTTGCTGCAATCTTTCATGAAAGGTTGCTGCGAAGTTTCGAAACTTTCATAAAACCTTGCAGCAACCTTGCAGCAATCTTTCATGCTGTGTGGGGTATGCATTCTTTGGCCCACGTTTTTACGTCTTTCGACATGTTTGGCCATACAAACTTTTGTCTTATCAGTTTGTCCGTTACGTTAGCACTAGGATGTGCTCTTGAATGATATATATCAAAGGTTTCTCTTCTGAGCGAGACTGGGATGTAAGGTCTAATAGTATTTTGATGGATGTCGCAGTAGAGAGGGTAATCATCATGACGCCATGAAAGTCTTTGTAACTTCAATGGATGTTCAGGATCGTTTATTATTTCTCTCAGCTGTTCGTCGTTAAGCTGTTCTCTGCTCAGCTGTTCAGGACTGAACAGCATAGGAATGCTTTTAGCGTCTAATGAATTGACTATGTTTTTAAACTTCGCGTCAAGCCTAGTTTCCGGGCTATCCCAATTAATTTCTGCTGCTGTACCGAGGGAATCGATTCTTGACAGAGCGTCTGCTGCGACGTTATCAGGACCAGGGATATATTTAATCTGTGTGTTAAATTCAGAAATGTAAGTGATTTGACGTATTTGTCTTTTGCTGGATTTTTCAGCGCTTTGAGAGAACGCGAAGGTTAAAGGTCTATGATCAGTTACGATGGTAAATTCTCGCATATCTAGGTAATAATGATAGTATTTTAGTGCTTGATACACTGCTGTTAACTCACGATCTTATACTGAGTAGTTTAACTGCGATGGGGAGAATTTACGTGAGAAGAAGGCTAAGGGACGCCATGTATCTTTCTCTTTCTGTTCTAAGACTGCTCCCATTGATATATCAGAAGCGTCTGTAGCGACTCGTGTTTCAGCTGAAGGGTTAGGGAAAGCTAAATACGTTGTTTCTGCTAACTCCTTTTTAGCTTGCTCAAAGGCGATTTCCGAGGCTTTGTCCCAGACTACAGGTCTTTTGTCTTTTTTCTTGGCATCTTTGATATGCCGGTTGAGTGCTGCATGAGTTTTGGCTGCTTTAGGGATGCAGCGCCTATAAAAGTTTATCATCCCAAGGAATCTCCTAAGATCGTCGATCGTTTGAGGCTTGGGGAAATTTTTAACGGCTTCCACCTTATCTTTTGCTGGTTTGAAACCTTCTGCACTGATTTCATAACCTAGGAAAGTTAATTCTTGCGCACCGAAAGTGCATTTATCTATGTTTAAGTGTAGTTGGTAATCTTTGAGTCTCTGTAGCACCATTCTGAGGTGTCTTTCGTGCTCTTCTTCGTTAGCAGACGCTATGAGAATATCGTCAATGTATACGAAAACAAAATCTAAGTCACTTAGAGCTTTGTTGACGTATCTTTGAAATGTTTGGGCAGCGTTTCTTAAGCCAAAAGTCATGACTACATATTCAAATAACCCAAAGGGTGTAATGACTGCTGTCTTTGGAACGTCGTCTTTCTCTACTGGTATCTGGTGATACGCTTTCTGTAGGTCTAGACTTGTAAATATGGTTTTACCATGTAATAGAATAGGGAAATCCTGTATGTGTGGTACTGGATACCTGTCAGGTACAGTCACTGCGTTTAATTGGCGATAGTCACCGCAAATGCGCCATGTTTTGTCCTTCTTGGGCACCATGTGTATTGGGCTTGCCCAAGGGCTGCTTGAAGGTCTACAAATGCCAAGTTCGCAGAGATCT
Organism: Anastatus disparis; assembly: GCA_017163975.1. Classification (NCBI taxonomy): domain Eukaryota; kingdom Metazoa; phylum Arthropoda; class Insecta; order Hymenoptera; family Eupelmidae; genus Anastatus; species Anastatus disparis. The sequence goes on along the minus strand of JAFFSR010000366.1, from coordinate 59,912 downwards.
TTAAATTCTTTTTTGGCTGCGGCTAATTTTTCAGGACCTAGCCTACGCGCGCGTTGTGCTATGGGAGGACCATTAGTTTTTATGCAGTGAGCTACGCCTTGTTCTAGGATGGGTGTAAGATTGTCTATGCCAATTACTTTCTGAAACTGGGACAGTAATTGAGCATATTTGCAGTCAGGTTTAATGACTGATATTTTTATTTCGTTTATTTTGTGATAGTGCAGACTGGTAGCTAGAAGTGTTTCTCCATCGACTAACAATCTCTTTTTTAAATCGGGTAAAAGGTGATAATGTTCTAGAATGTCGCCTCCTAGGATAGGGTATGGGACATCTGCGATTATAAAGTGCCATTTAATAGCTTTACGAAGGTTTAAGTTTAGTTCAATATATTCGGTTCCGTAAGTATTAATGACCGTGTTGTTAGCTGCGTAAAGTTTAAACGCGTGTGGAGTTTCTTTATTATCTCGCGTTCGCGGTATTACTGACACTTCGGCGCCAGTGTCTACTAGGAACATTTTTTGCGATTTTCGATCAAAAACGTGGAGACGGACTGATTTTACACCCGGTATACTCGTCTCCGCGACTACTGGGTGTTTTAGTTTTCCTTATTCGCGGGATTCTTTGGAGATTTCTTTCTTGGTGGTTTTTTAACTGCATTGCCACCCCCTTTCCAACCGCAAGGGTCTTGACAGGATCTTGCCTTTATCCCGAACCAGTAGTGATAATAGCAGAGCATGTGTGGTTTCTCTGGTGAAGGTGGGCGGAATGGAGATCTATTCCTATTACCGTTTTGATTCCGTGTGCGCGATCTACTTCTGTTTTGTTGCTGTTTGTTGTTGTTGTTATCTGGTGGTCTGAAATTCCGTTTCAGCTCATCTAAGCTATTCTTAATTGCTTTTATATCGGTTTCGGTGTGCTCTACTCGGTTAGCTTGGCTAAGGTTCGGACTAACTGCGTAAACGTGCTTAGCATGTCTGTTTATTAACTCGTACATGTGATCTGCAACTTCGGCTAACTGTTTTTGGTTCTCCACTGTGATGGGCTGTGGCATTACCTTCAGTGTGTCAAATGGCAAGTCCTCTTTCCAACGTGCTAGGACTGCTTGTAATGGAATATCGTTACCAGCAAGCTCGATCATTTCATTGAGATAGTCCGATGGTCTGCGATTACCTAGTCTGTTTTCTCCGAATAGTCTGCTTATTCTAACCTGAGGTGAGATCTTATATTTGTCTAGGACTTTCTGTTTGAGTGTCGCGTACTTGTTACCTTCTGGTAAGTATGGAAGTACGTGTGCTAGTTCTTGCACGACCATTTGACCGAGGTTATTAAATAAATTGATGTATTTGACGCTGTCGTGAGTTATTCCGTATATTTTCATCTGCTGTTCAAATGACGAAAACCACGTTTCAGGTTTGTTAGTCCAGAATGGGTGAAATTTAAGTTCTATGACTGTGTTGGGATTTTGGTTGAAGTTTGTAGGTGGAACGCGAAGGCTAAAATCTTGATTAAATATTCCATCTGTAGCTGGTATAGCCGTAAGCGGGATCTGGTTACACGAGCTGGTATTTTGATTAAATTTAAACGCGTTATCTACCGTGTTTTTTTCGAAATTTGGGGGGTCGTTTAGTTTATTTTGATGACTAACATCTTGAGAAAACTTTGCTAGTTGTTTCGCGTACTCTACCTCGTTTGCGTTTGCATTCGGCATTTTAATATTATTCGCGGTTTGCGCGTCGGCTTGAGCTGCAAGATGCTCGACTGCTGAACAAAGCTTATCGATCCTTTCGTTTACGGCTTTCATTGCTTCGTCATCCGCCATTTTTGGGTCCGCGGGGGTTAATTGTTTTATGGATGCCGCGTTATCTTGTTTATTATTGTCTTCAAGGTTGTTTTTGGGTTCGTTTTGTTTATCGTTGTTATCTTTGGGTGTTATCATTTTTGATTTGCTACTCCGCAAAATTATCGGAGATCTGGGTGTTTTATTACTAGTTTCAAATGCACTCATTCGATTATTGAAGTTTCACAAGTTTAAAAGCCGAACTTCAATAACGCACGCGGGCACACACTCGTTAAAGACTGGTAACCAAGTTTCGATTTAAATTAAATGGCGTTGTTTCAATTACTATTTTTCATGATTTACTGTTGCTCAGTTATCACGGTATTGTGTTGTAGGCTGTACTTCGGAATACACGAAGACAGCCGTCTTGATTGCATTCCTAGTACACATGACCTTGTTGTCAACCCACTCGACAATTGTGTGTATCACTGAGTACATAGGAATAATTATAATTAGAAACGTTTGCTTGGTTAGCAGCTTTTAAATCACTCGTTTACAAGTTTTATTGAAATTTCGTATCATTAGCTTAAATGTTTGTATCTTGTTTAATTTGTCATTTTCTATTTATTTTTACTTTGTTTAAGGTTATTCAATAAAACTTGTAATCTTACTCACGCACGCTGTGCTTGGAGTTGCTGACTGTTTTCTTTCTTTGTTTTACTTATTAGATTTCTAACCTTAAATGTTGCACTAGTGTCATATTTATGGATGTAAGTATTTCAATAATTTAATTTATTTATTCTGACTATTTAATATCAGTTTGCTAATTTAATGTTTAAAAATTGTGTGACACTCTTGAGCGCTGTGCATTTTTGTTCATTTAATTTTTAGTTATTTTCCTTTGAGTTTTTTCTCATTCATCTATCAGTCAGCACCCTTTATTTATTAATTTTTGTTTTCTTTCTTTATATTTTTTTGAAAAAAGATTTTATTTTTATTACTTTTTAATTGTACTTTATGTTTTTTGTGTACGAAAAAATACTTTTGCTTTTATTTTATTTTTGCACTTGGTAAACGAAAAGACTAATTATTTTCTATTTCAATGTTTGATTTTGATTTACTTTATATATTTTGTGAAAAGAGAATTGAGTGTGAAGAAAAAACGTTTATCTTTCTTTGAATCGTGTCTGATTTCACAGAATTCGCGGATTGGTGTTTGTGCCTTTTTCAAAATGGCGGCTAACAATGACGGTTATGACTTCGCGACCACGTTTTTTCTTTTCACTGTAATTTTTGAATTTCTCACTTTTGTTTAATGTCTTTTTGTTTTTATTCACTGTCTTTTACTTTTTATTTTCACTGCTTCTGATTTTCACTTTATTTCACTTCACTTTAGAAATTTATTTGAATTCTCTTTTCTTTGTCTTTACGTTACCAAGTTTTTTCTTTTTAGATTTGTTTTGATAAAATTGCTCTTTTCATTAAAATTTTTCTTTCTTTCTTTCTCTTTATAAAAATGTATTTCTTAAAATTTCTCTTTTGAAACTATTTCCAAACTGAAAATTTCCTTTTTTAAAAGTATTTTTAAATTGAAAATTTCTTTTTTGAAAGTATTTTTAAAATTGAAAATTTCTTTTTTGAGATTATTTTTAAATTGAAAATTTCTTTGATTTTACGTTATTTTTCGAGAAAAGAAATATTTTGATTTTATACTATTCAAAATTGTATTATTTTGCTTTTCATTAAAATTTACTTTACTTTACTTTTTATTTTTTATAGCTTGTAAAAATACCTTGATTTCGCACGCAAGAACGCAAAGACGCTTTGTTGAAAATCTTGAAGTTCAAGATGGCTGCTGATGTTCTTTGTGCTGATACAGTTGTTTGTTGCGACGAGATGCTAGGTGAAGTCGTCTTCTTGGTTGTTGGCGATAGCGATGCTTTACTTTTTTTCAGGCTTTGTATTCTTTGTCTCCCTGTGCGGCTTGCTCTAGCTGATGTGTTGCTTGCCGTATCCTTCCTTCAAGGAAAGTCGGGGTCACCACTATAGGATGTGGTGTGTGTGTATGTGTAAATTTGGTCACCAGGTAGCCTATTCTACCAAATGCGTGTCAGGAAGGCGGAGAGGTTGACCAGGTTGTACCTGAATAGAACACAAAGTAATTAGTTAAGATGTATTTATTTATCGCCAACTTTGGCCCTCGTGTGCATTGCTTTACAGAGCTGGCACACGACTGACTTGATGGCGGCTTTTTGCCGCGTTCCTTCTTGTTGGTACAAGTTCTCTTTCTCTCTCTCTCCTAACTGCGCTTGCGCTCTAACGCTTACATGTGTAGCTTGCCTACAGCTGATATTCATGTGACCCCTCTCATATTGGTAGGTAAAATGCCATCTGCATATATAAGGAAACAAGATATGAGATTTCAAAAAAAATATAATTAAGTGGAATGTATTCATAATAATTTAAAGTACATGTAAGATAGTCTATTTCGATTTGATATTAGTTTTGTTCTTTTTGTGATTCTTGTTGACTGTTTATTCTAAGATACCAAGCCTGAGTTGAAGTCTGAAAAAACCAGGTGTGGCAGTCGTGGGGACTGACCGACAGAAGTTAATACTTCTTTTGGTTCAGCATCAGTTTTGCTTCTCATAGAATGAACAATTTTCCGTCACACTTTGCTTAAAAATATATTTTATATTAAATAAATATGTGAACGCACAAATAATTATCAACTCATGAAGTAGAATAATAATAGTTTCGGGTAAAGAGAAAGCCTCCTAAGTACGTTTGAAACTTACTAAGCTACTTAAAAGCATGCGGAAATTGTTATTTAATATAGTAATGTTGTGACATACTCGCTTTGTAAGAAAAATTACTATTTTATATAGTAAATTTTTATTGAGCAGATAATTTAATAAAATTATAATTCGGATCATGAAAAAAGAAAGTAATATTGTTTATTTACTAAAATTATGTCATTAACTAATAAGTAACGATGATGTGAAATTTGTTCCATAATTTGGAATTGTCTTATGCCTGTGGTAAAATATGCGATGTTGCCATTTGAGGTTAACATTCGGAAAAATATCCTTTCCACCAAGTGTACATCATAATATACTGTAAATATAAAAAGCTTAATTTGATTAATATAAAAGAACAGTAACGGAAATCAAAACAGTTAAACTTTTTACTAAATATTTAATATAATCATAGTATATATAAAAACTTATAGTAGTATATGATAATTATTATGTTCGATATGAGAATTGCATATTATAATAATTTTTCTTATGCAAATTTAAAATCTAACTCAATAATAGCCAAAAATATAAGTAATATTTTTTTTTATAGTTTTTTAAAAATATTAAAAAAATGCACAGTGCATCTTGTAACGAGGATAGCGAATTACATGTATACTGTGTTATAGTATACGCATATATCCGACCTCGTTGTAAGTCGCACAGCACAACATATGTTTCTATGCTTAGTGTACGAGTATAAGAGTGAGACAGAGAGAGAGTGTTTTAGCTGGTTAGATGGCTGACTGTTAAAGAGAGCGCGCACAATGTATGATGAGAAGATTCAAGCGAGGGAGTAAAGCGAACGCGTCAAGGGACGGTTTTTAGTCTGCCATCGTGGTGTTTTATTTGCGCTCGAGCGTCGGCTATTTTCTTTGAGTAATTTTTGAATAGGTTGATCATTATTTAATTTGTACGAATTGTTTATAAGATTATGGTGACGTTTCTCGTGAGCTGTATATATTTTTTTGTTCCTGAAAAATAATCACCAGAGCATCATTTGCTGAGAATTTCTTTGGACTATACAGTGTATCTATTAAGGAGAGCGAGAAGGACAGCAAGCTGCACCACGTGTCTATGGTGCCGCTTTAGCATTTACTCTGGGTCGCTTATCAAATGAAAAGGAAATAACAGAAAGACTCTGAGTGCATCTTGTCAAGTTAAATGCAAGTCTGCAGACTGTTGCGTATATTTTTTTTGGCTTGGGTGTCCGTAACCGAGCCTCAACGTATTAGAGCACGCTAAACATGTAAAAGGATTGATCCCGTTCGAGAACCGCTCCTCAACTATTATCACTCGCTCCTTGACTATAATCATTCGCTCCTCGGCCATAATCCTTCTTCCTTTACCATAATCATCGTGAAAAGGTCGAGGAGGTCCAAGCCCCAAACATTCAAGCTACAGATAAAGTACCACAGAAAAAAAAGAGGGATAATGCTTGAATTTCCCCTCTGCGCAGATACGCAAGCGCCACACACATTAATGACTACAGCAACGATAGAGAAAAGGAAAGAAAAACAAAGCTCTCATTCTCACCAACTAATGAGTCACCTATCTTTGAAAATAAATCTCAAAATAAATATGTATCGACATGCTAATAGCAGCAGCAGTAACAACAGAAATCATGTGCTCTTAGTACTCGCTGTTCTATACTTGAAAATTTTATTTTACTTTTCAATTATGTTCATGTTATTAAATAAAAATAACAATTACACAAGTGATAGTGAAAATGGTGATGATTAGGATAGTAAAATAAATGAACTTATATATAATTTTTCTCACTTATAATTTTACTTATATAATTTTTCAAGTTTATGAAATTTTTTATACAATTAATAAATAGTTGCTGAGTTAATATAATTTTTACAATTTTCAATTGTCCAAAGTAATAAATAATTTTCCAAGTTTATGAAATTTTTTAAACGATTAAATTCCGGATACGGACACTAAAGCCGAAAAACTGTTTATGCACCATGGCCAGGAGTCACTTGATATGTTTCGGATTATTTGTAGTAAGAGGGGAATTAAACTATCCCCTCTTACTACAAATATCCCTCGACAGAATCAAGTGACTCCTACCCGAGGTACTTAAATAACTATGGGAAAAGATTCGGTTGTGGACATCCTTTTAAATTTGGCTCACAACTTTTCACCAATTGTATATTTTTTGAACTTATAGGTATCTATAGAAAGATGAAGACCTCAGCTAACTACCAACGAAGGAACAAAATCGATTCCATCAAATAGAATAATTTTTTTTGTTAATTTTGTGAAATGCCCACAACCAAACCAAAAAAGATTTTGGTTCGGTTGTGGACAATCATGCAAAATTGTTGGTGTTAAGATATTGGTTGCAATCCATATTGCATCACAAAGTAGGAATAAACTCCTACTGAATAAAAGTAGATAGACTATATACATCCTAGATCATAGGCATTCCGTATCACCCCCTCTCTCTCCAAAGTGATGCAGTATGCCTACAGATTTTAGATCAATTCGATGATCCAGAATCCAAACATGATCTAGAATGCCTATATCGTTTTATACTTTTTTTTTTTCTTTTTTTTACAAGGGATTTTTTGAGAGATAAAATAATTTCATGAGTTTGACATTGTGTAGTGCACAGACAATTTTATAAATTGGATTATGGTTTGTGCATATAGTAACACACTTAAAAGCTGGATTTGACGGATAGCCATATTGATGTACGTTATAAACGGGAAACTTGAATCGTAGCAACCATTTTCGTTTGAATTTATTCATGACAAAAATTTTGGTAGCGTTATGTAAATATTCACGGAGTAAGTTTGCAATTTGAGAGGAATCAAGTCCGTCAGTGTTTCAGGCGATTCCATGACTTTGTTTGAGTCGAATGTTTTCTGCTTTTCTGCTCCATTAAAAAGGTTTTTTGAACAGATGAACGATAGGATCATCATTGCCGTTGAGAGGAGTGATTGCTATTTCCTTTAGAACATATTCACCACACATTTGCTTAAAATCAATCATGTCTACCGCATACTCCATTTTAAAATATGAAATTTTTTTCTTAAGAGTAAAGATAATATGCTATTTGGACAAGCTTCCGAACATCTCCGCTAATAGGATTGTACTGAACAATGCGATTATGTAAGATCATACAATAAGCTGAAGTATAAGCAGGAAAGTCAGTTTTAGACTCAAATCCTAGACGTACATCGACAGGAGCGCTGTTTAGAGATTCGCTTTGCCGTGAACAGTCAATAACTATGAGTGGTTCAAAGTTGATAAACTGAGACTTAGTTAACAATGGCTGTGAATCTCTTCCGTAATAGCTTTTCTGAAAATTAGCATACATATCATAGAGAATAGCAAACTGATTCTTAGATATGTCAAGATTGAGATTGTTGTACGGATAATATTGAGAATTCAAGTAAAGTCTCACATTACTAATATTACAGTAGTCAAAGCGACTGGCATTTTTTTTTTTTTTTAATTATATCCACGGGCATTACTTTTTAACACATAGAAATGTATTTTTAAAACAACACAATTTGACGTATTATTTAACGTGGTGTCAGCCCACGGCAGAGACAGCGAAAAAGCGACCAGACGAGGAATCGATTCCGCGCCAACAGGAATACGAGTCACGCGCCTTAGCCACTACTCTACTAAACTCTACAAGCTTTTAAAGCTTTTTTTCCCGATTGTTATCTAAGAATCACAAAACGTGGTTTCTCCAATTGATTTGAAGTTTTGACCGTCCGGACGTGCTTATTTGTTGTTGGAAGAAGGGATATTCAAATAACTCCCAAGAACGAGAACTCATAGGAATAGGATTATCTTTACCAATGAAATTTAACAGCTGGATTTTCGTTTATCTGATGTAATAACATATGGCATTAATCACTCTATCTTTGATATTTTTATTTGATAAGTTTTAAATATGGTTACATTGTTGGCTACAATACCTCCCTGTATTATAGCATTCAGGTCATTTCTTGATCTTGTGAGAATGAGTTTATGCTTCATATTAACAACAATTTTCTTGTAATCTTCTGCGAAGCCTAAAATCATACTTAGAGGGATAGAAACGTTAAAATTTCCATGATCATCAACAATTGTTTTGTTTCTTTCTTCAACACCAAGCCAGCCTGCATTTTCTAATGTTAGAGTCTGATTTGGATTAAATGAAGTGCATCCCTTCATAAGACTACTCAAACCAACATTTTTACTTTTATCTATCTCTACAGCATTAAGTTCATATCGAATTTCATCAAACAGATGACAAATGCCATTGTTAACAAAATTAGTTTTAGTTAGTGCTTGTCCATCTGGTTTTTGTAATTTTCCACATACATGGATGTAACTGCATGATAGTCAGAGGCATAAATCTTGATGCTGAATAGAAATACGAATTTCATCACTGTTATTGAAACTTAATTTGGAGTATGGTTGATGTGCGTGAACCTCATAATGAGCGATAGACTCATCGAATGCGACACCTGATTGAATGCTTAGAATTTCGTCTATTTTTCTGGAAGCAGTAGAGAATGATACAATTTATTTTTTTCCGCGTACTTTGAGACCTATGCTTTTGAGGAACTGGATGCTCTTCCGTGTTAACGGTTTGAGTACCTTTGGACGACTGATGGTGGGTTGACATGATGGCTTACTTATATGCACACTTGAATTGTGAACAATTCCCATTATACAAATTTTATGTGAAATCTAATAGTAATTTCCTCTCCTCGGAAATTCACTAAATTCACAAAATTTCCGTCTTGATCAACGCTTCGAATTTGAAGATGATCTATACTCTTAACATTGAGTGGTAATTATATGACATGCGATGGAACTTCTATGATTTTATATCCTGGAGGAACTTTTGGGAAAAACTCATGGATCGTGTGAACTTTTTTGTCGTTGATGTAAGCACCTGTAGTAATATTACACTCTACTCTGAGTGCGTTTATTTTCTATAGCTTTACAGGTAAATCAGAGCTGTGATGAATGTTTTCATAAAGAACGCAACGAGCGAAACCGAGAAGACTGCCTATTGATTCGCGAGGTCTAAGATCTATCTGATGACTGCAATAAATTTCACTTCTGAGAGTACGGTTGTTAGCTTTTAAGGAAAACTCGATTTCTTTGGATTTAAGATCTTTTTGTAAAAATTGATTAATAGCATCAATTTCATAACTGCCAGTAGGAATAGTAATAATCTTCTCTCTGTTTATATAAAGTTTATTATTCGAATCATCAACATTGGGAATCGAGTTGAATGTTAAAAGTTCAACTAAACCCAAAAAAAAATTCTTATGCTGTGGTGGTTCTATTGAAGGAAAATATTGCGCTTCTAAAACAGAAGATTTGCCTGAAAGACTTGAAGTGAAACTATCTTCCATGACTGTTTGAAAAAGAATGATCCTGCTTGTCTGAAAACTCAAAAATGATTCAACAAGTACAATACAAAAAATTAACATAAAAAATAAACTAATGCACTTAGTGCTGCGAACAATGGTATGAGAAAAGGCAGATCGCTACCTATTTTTGATGGAACAGGTAGAATACGTGGAATGATAATTTTTTTCTTACCGCCAACGATCTTGAGAGCTTCACGTGCACCTTCTAAAGCGGACTGAATAACTTTGCGAGAACGTTTACTTGATTTTAATGATTTTTTACTTGCAGTTACTGATTTACTCAATTTTATACCCATTTCTGCCTTTCCTTTTAATTTCATAGCATTTGCAACAACAAAAGCAGTTGCTTTTTTGCTAAGACTTGCATCTTTTGCTCTAACACGCTGCTAAGCTTTATCAGCGAGCTTCATGTCAGCTACTTTTTAATCAGCATTTTTATCAGAATAAGATATGTCATGTTCTTTGCATGCTTGATCAAATGGATTGATAACTGTATCACCTCTTTTTAGACGCTTTTTCAGTTTTGTTCCGGGACCACAATATTGATATCCAGGAATATGCATTTCAATAGGTAAGTTATTGATTACTTTATCAAGTAACCCTTTACCCTTAGGGTGCTTCTGTGATTTGAGTACGAGCATCTCTCTTCGAGTGCTAATTTACAGCTGATGATCAAAATATAAAACAAGCGTTTATATTTTGAAAAGGTCAATTTTAGATTTGACTTTGTTACGTAAACATGGATTTTACTGAGCAGAACGTGAAATTTCCCGTCGCCAACTTTGATTTTGAGAAAACGAAAAGAAAAAAGTGACATAGGGAGTTACTTCCAGATAATATACGAGCAGTATTTTATGGCTTATCGAACTGTGGAAAAACTAATAGTTTATTGGCTCTAATTACACACCCTAATGGTCTTAGATTTGAAAATTTGTATGTATACTCTAAATCCTTAAATTAACCAAAATACCAATCTCTTCAAAAAGTTTTAGAACCAATTGAAGGTACATCATATCTACCGTTTAGTGAACATCAATCTGTAGTGTCTCCAGATGAAGGCCTACCTACTTTAATTATGATTTTTGACGATGCGGCTTGTGAGAAGCAGGATAACGGTAGAGCTTTTTTCTGTATGGGAAGACACAAAAGTGTAGATAGCTTTTATCTATGTCAGTCATATGCTCATATACCGAAACATCTCATCAGGGACAATATTAATTTATAGTAATTTATCGTCAAGATGATGTTAATCTTAAACATATCTATGAAGACCATGTGAATACTGACTTAACTTTAAATAAATTTCGAAATCTTTGTACTCAATGCTGGAAGAATGACAAGTATGGATTTGTTGTTATTGACAAAGATAGAGCAATGAATGATGGTAGATGTAGATAAGGATTAGACTGTTTTGCCATTAGAAAGGAAGTATAAATCTTAATCTTTGCAGTTCGATTGTAGACAGGATCTTGTCAGCATGCCTGACTTTAAGAAAGAAAAAAATGTTCTTGGTGAGCTCTTACGAGCACGTGAGGCTATTAAAAAAAATACTCTTAATTAAAAAAGGAGAGAGATGATTTTAAAAGGTTATTGGTGATACTTTAGAACCAGTTATTACACCACTTGAAAAGCTTGTCGATTCGACAACTGAAAGTATTTCACGTTCTAATCACATTTCGGCTATAGACAGTAACAGAAAATCGGCAAAAAAAAGATTGAGATTCGATGAATCAAGTTATATTGTAAACGATATTAATGATTCGGGTTCTGCGTTTAATATTGATGCTTCCAATGGCGATGATTTTCCTCCGATGAATAGACAATGATGAATTCATCATTCAATTCTGCAAATTCATCATTCAAATCTATACATTCACCATTTATATTTGCGCATAAAGAAAATGAACCGGCAGACTTTTTATCAATGCTAAATGGAAGCCGCAGCAAAATCGATAACATACGGAGTGAGAAAAGTCAGTGGGGTATACATGATAGGTGATTCACAAATTCAATTTGATGATAAAATAATAAAAGTAAAAGATTCAAGTTTTCCTAAAAGCAGTGGTCTAATAGAATTGCTTTTCAAGAAAGAACCAGATGATAGTCTTTTAAGTACAACAGATTGCAAGAACTATCGCATTGTCTTGGAAGCAACAAATGCCCATAGAAAAAGACATAGCAAAAATGAGAATATACGCTCTTCGACGAGTAGAAAATATTCAAAAATTATAGCACCAATGTTCCGCAGTGATCGCGGCAAAATGTCTACTAGCGGAGGGGGTCTCATACCTAAATATAAAAAAGCATAAAAGAATACTCCTATAGATCTAGTCTACTGGGATGATCCAAATGAGCTTATCGAAAGACTGCGATTATTTGTAGCCGAACGATCTGCTGGAAATAATAATCACAACAATGAAATCCAATTTATTATAGAGGAACTACGTGAAGCCGGACATATATACGGACGTACACAATTTTCAAATCAAGAAAACATCGGACAATAGGAATCGAGCCTGAAAACGTTACGAAGCTAAATAAAAAAGAAATCAAGAAAAATTACCCAACTGAAAAAAAACCTGTAAAAAAACCGAAATTCGAAGTAGGAGATAAAGTGCGAATAAGTAAGATAAAATAAGGTTTTGAAAAAGGTTATAGACCAAATTGGTCAACTGAAATTGTCACAATAACAAGAGTTGTAAAAACCAATCTTATAACTTACCACGTCAAAGATTATTATGATGAACCAGTCTCTGGCGGCTTTTATGAAACGGAAATTCGAAAGGCTATGTATCCACAAATTTAGTAGAAAAAGTTTTAAAGAAAAGTAATAAACGTGTATATGTTAAGTGGTTAGGTCTAAGTAACAAGCATAATAGTTGGATGGATAAAAATGAGATTGTTTGAAAAAATTACAATGTATTTTTCAATATAATAGTGTACTAAATAAAAAATTTAATTGTATTTTGTTTATATTATTTAGATATATTTAAATAGAATATTGTAATATATTTTATTATGGCAATTCAATATAATTATAATTATAGGTGGTGATGATAAATAAAAAAACAAATGTATAATGTTAATATATTTTTATTTATTTATGTATTATTATGTACAAGTTAGAATATATAGTTTTAAAAATCATTTCGTAGATATATTTTTACACCTGATCGAATTTGAAAAAAGTTCCTCCCAAATACATTGCAAACAAACGTAGTTTGTTTACTTCATCGCAGAGTTTGTAAAAAAATTCTTCATCTTTTAGAATTGCTGATGAAATCTTCTCCGGTAGGAATACTTAAAAACTTAGCTCGAATTTTGCTACAATCTTTGCACCATATCGTGTCTTCACCTCTTTAAGTGCTGTTACTATGTACTGGTGATCTTTTTCCAAGTCTGTAACTTTTTTCCTTAGCAAGAAGTCGCTTCCAGCAATCTTATTGAGGGTTGATAAATCCATTCTGAAATCAACAAGAAAAAGTAAAAATTAAAATTTCTGTTAAAGATAATATTTTATTAGGAAAAAAATTGTACTGTAAACTTACATGATTAGTTAGTTGACTTTGTAGGCGGTTGATCGTTCTCAAGCTCTTCAATTACTTGAATGTGCTCCTCATCGTGCTCCGTCCCTTGATATAGCCGATCTCCCATCTAAATTTCTACCCTTTCCATCGCCACTTGTAATAAATCCCTTCTCTTACCTTCTTCAGAACTTATCCCCTTTATTGATGGATCCTAGTCATGCACGAAATTCTCTTATACGTCATACTCAATAATGATTTGCTCACCTTCGTTGCAAAGATGTGTCACCTCTACTCGCGCTGCACAATTTTCATCCCCGCCCTCAATTTCTCCCTCTCTCTCATGCTCTGTATCATTCAACTCCACTTGCATTACTCCATTCTCATAAGATTTATCCCCCCTCTCGATTTCCCCCTCTCTTATATTCTCTGTAACATCCATCCCCACTCGTGTTACTCTATTTTCATTGGATACTTCGTGTCCCCTCTTCTTTTCCACCTCCTGCTCTTTTTCAGCAGCTATTTTTCTTGCATATTCCCTCTCAACTTCAAGTGCAGCTTGCGCCATCTGTATCTCTTTAATTCTAAAATGACCCCATGATAAAGTGTCTGTACGATCAGGCAATAAAAATCTCTTATCATCGTGTGGACTTACAAGGAGAGAGTTTATCCTTCGGGTCACCGTTTTTGCTCAAATTTCGGGAATATTTTCTAGATGCAGAAATATGAAGAAAGCCAAAATTTTAGAGGCCAACGCTCAATATTTCCCTAGTTACAGGCCATTGAAGAAAATCACTAAAAAAGTTACTAGATTTTCAAACGCTTATAGTTCCTCAGCATTATTAGCTAGAAGCTTAAATCTTTTTTTAAATGAAAGCTGAGCTCAAATCCTATCGAAATAGCACCTATACCATCTCAAAATATTATTTTTTCCCAAAGCTAGAGCTTAATAAAGATTGGACCTGAATTTTTTGTTTAAAACATTAATTAATAATAAAAGCTAAAATTGGGTTCAATCTTTATTATGCTATAACTTTGGAAAAAAATAATATTTCAATATGCTATAACTACTATTTTGAAAGGATTTGAGCTCAGCTTTTAATAAAAAAAAGGTCTAAGCTTCTAGCTAATAGTTCTGAGGAACTATAAGCGTTTGAAAATCTAGTAACTTTTTTAGTGATTTTCTTCGATGGCTTGTAACTAGGGAAATATTGAGCGTTGGCCTCTAAAATTTCTTTGCTTTTCAGTATGCACTGTATGTAATTTTGATCGAATATTGCACTGTTTACAGTGTATAATGACAAGATCCTGAAGACAGCTTCGGTAATCCTCGAAAGTGATTGTTTTCTTCACGACGTTAGATTTGATACCTTTAGCTTTTTTAACGGTGTCTCCTCCATCAACTAAAATACTATACATTTTACTCCGCAAATCTATGAATTCAGACATAATCTTGCAACTGCATTCATATTTCATTAATCCAGGAACTATTTTATTAACACGTGGAATATTAAACTGATTATTTTCAGCATAATCAGAAGTATCAAATCTGTGAATGTCTTCCTTCATTATTTGATACATATCAATGTCTTCAACTTCATATATTAAACTATCCGTATCTGTATATAGAAGTTTACATTTTTGTCCTAGTCGCTGTTTTATATATGGGTAATGAAACTCATATAGCAGTGTTTTTGATAAATCAAGGATGGAAAAACCAACGTATATAGGTTTTTTTATTGTGATACTCATTCTCTTCAGCTGAATAGCTATCAAATTTTCATTAAAAATTGCACAAAAGAGAAAATTAGGTTGAGCTATGCGTGCTTCTGCTCCATATCTGCCTGTGAATTTATTTATTAATCGCACATCAACACGTGACCGCTCTCGTTCGATGCACTTTCCATATACAGAGTTAATAAGCAATGAATAGAAGAGTTTTCCAAACTCATACTTCGCTTGCTTCCTCTTCTCGGTATTTAATTCAACATAAGGCTTGAGCCAAGCCTTTTGTTCAAAACTTAAAGTTCTATGTACTTTTGCTAATCCAAGTCCATCATCTAACGACATACCTTTCCTTATAGTCCAAAGTAGTTAGTAGTTTTTTTTGCTTCGAGTCTAGTGTTGGACGATGTTCTGCGCAAAAAGGTAAACCCCGATGTTCATCATGGATTTCCACAGGATATTTTAAATCCATTTCAGCAATATAGCCTATATCTGAATCTGGCAGTGTATTAAAGAAATCTGGCATTGTATCATAATCAATCCATTTAAATTTTCCTATCGGTGAATATTGTATTATCGCCCAACCATAAAGATTATTAATATCAAAATATAGAAGGGTCTTCTTTTTCTGATTTTCGTCATGTGAAGGATCCATGTACGGATTGTTTGCCTTTGCATACCGGTTACAGCACTGGCTTATTCCTCCACAAATACCTGCTTCGATAAACATTAGCATATCAATGTCTGTCAAAAGTTCCAATTCTACCTTCGTCATTTTAAGAGCTGCTGAAAACGTTAAGCCTGGAGTTGTGTAGAAATGAGCAGGACATAAATCATAGGCTTTAAGAGAGGTCTCTCAGAAACTTTCGAAAACGTTAGCCAGTAGCAAAACATCGGTTTTTAAATATAGATCCGAGTACTCTCCTAAAGTTTTTATATTAAATTTATTCCAAACTTGAACAGCATACTCGTAATCTTCTTCAGCTATATGAGAATCCGTTAGTTTGTTGTAGAATTCATTTTTCTCTGGCAGCTTTGTAGATGTTAATTTATCTAATCCATCCACAAAATCGTAGGGGGATACACCTTTCCGTCTAAGAAGATTTATCTTTGCATCTGCGAATCCATCTGTTTGAAATTCTTTCATTGCTATTGGCACGTTTTCTAGATATAATGCAAGCTTCTCCAATGATGATGGTTGAAAACGCCAAGAATCTATAAATCTAAAAATGATGTCACTGTTTTCCATATATTTTGTAAAAGAAATGTATTTTTCCTTATTATGAGGTATTAGAGTCATTCGTCCCTTCATCAATGTAGAAGTGCCAATCTTTTTCAGAATAAAATGAGTGTCATAATTGAGATTATGAAAAATTACAAGAATGAATCTTGAAATCTTATAATTTAAATTACATGAATCATGAGCTGCACCTCTGAAACTAAAAACAAATAAACGTAAAATAACCAAATTAATTTTCTTTATTCAATTATAACTAATTAGACAACTTACCATCCTGTGAGATGACAATGGTCTCGTACTGCAAGTTCTTCGGCACGGATTGGTTTTCGACATATATGGCAAACTGTTGACCTCTGAAAAGATAATTCTTCTAGATCGGTAAGCTTTATTGGTTCCGGATTCTTGTAGAGTTCATCAATCTTTTCACTAATTGATTTCAATTCTCTAACAAACCATTTTGCAGGTGTTTCTTCATATTCATTATTTCTTCTATATGATTTATAATAAGATAATTTTTCATTAAAACTGCATTTTATATAATACACAATGCTATATGCTTCATGAAGTTGGAAAGCTTTTTCATTGTCAGTAGGTTTTAATAAACATTCAAAATCTGCATAAATAACAAAAGAAACTTTTTCTCTTTTATTATAATCTTCGAATTTGAGAATGTTATTCTTAGTGTCAGGTAGATTGATTCTACATTCATTTAAATTTTTACAATCTTTTTCATGAGTTTTCAATCTTTCTTCATGATAAAAAATTTGTAAACACCTTTCACAATAAAAAAATTTTATATGAGTTCTAGATAATTGAGACCTCAGTAGTCGAGACATACTTTTAATCCAAACGTGATGATATTAAGACACGCTTCCATCATCATCATCCTTATTATTTTCCTCATACTCAACTAAGTAAAAATATTGAATAATAAGCAAATTCACATGTTGTATCTTCTTTTCTGCAGTGATGTGACAAGGTGATACTTCAAACTTTGGGCCGTACTTCTTCAGTATGTATACATTTATTCAATTTTTCAAATTTCGAAACATCTTTAAGTTTTACAGGAAATTCAATGTCTGCAAATTCCAGCTTTTTCTCATGCAAACGATACTGAGTCACTCTGTTTGGATTATTTTCACTTGGATACAATGCTGAAAGTGTAGCATACTTAACACACTGGTTGTTATTATTGCGAACATTCAGACACGCTTTCTTATTTTCTATAAATTTTGGAAGAGGAATGAAAGAACTACCTTTGAAAAGTGAATATTTTTTCATATTTATGTACGAACTTATAATACTCTTCAAAGTCCATCCAGAATCATTTTCTTGAAATTCTTCTAATTGTGTAAGAATAGGCTCTTTGATATGATTCTTAAACCATCCCTCTAAATCTGTCGACATATATACCGTAGAACTTTTACTCGTAAAATATTTAGTATCGGTTAATTCCTCAGTATTTTTCTGCACAGAAAATTCTGAGACGAAATCAGAATTTATTTTCAATGCACTGTGTTCTTCTAAGCATGCCTGGACTTTGACTTTGAAGAGTTTTTGTGCATCATTAAAAAAACTCAAAATGTCCACGTGTTTAATATTTATAACTACACCAGTTCTAATAAGATTTTGGAAAGCTGACTCCACGTCTCGTCATTCGACTCTAGCTTCTGTTTCCTCAGATTCTAGATTACCTCCTTGTTGAAGATGTTGTTCCAACTGCTGTTGCACACACGAGAGATGTGTTATACAAGTTTGACATTTCTGTTTCTCTCCTCTTCTGAGATTTGTTTGAGCGATTTTTTCGTTTAATTTTATAACAGCGGAATTACACGTGTCTAACCAATAATGACTATCATTACTGCTTAATTCGCTTATACTTCGTAAAGCATCACGAAGTAATTTTACAAGACGTTCAAATAAATTAATCGAAGTCATCTTTACTTTGTTTTTTTTAACGCTAAAATAATACTAGAAGAAAAGTAAATCAAAATATGAGGGGATACAAATTTCAAACCTCAACCAATGTTAAAAAGAAAAGTTAATGAAAATATAAGAAGGGTTACAAATTTAAAGATTTGACCTATAGTAAAGAGACAATTTAGTGAAAACATAAGAGGGAATACTAATTTTCAAGATTTGACCAATATTAAAGAGAAAATTCAATGAAAATATAAGAGGGGATACAAATTTCAAGATTCAACCAATAATAAAAAAAAAGTGAATTTAAGAGAAGGGATAAATTTATCTTTTGAACCAACCAAATAAAATAATCATTTTAGAATTTTCCCTATTCAGTCTCTAAGATTACTTCTCGCTGAATGAAATTAGAATTGTGAAATGGCTAGAACACATGATTATAATCTAATGGTTAGAAAAGCGATATTACGATTATCAGACGAAAATGTTTATATTTGCGATATTCAAGGATTTCAGAGCACATCAGAGAATCTTTTAATTTTTAAAGAAATAATTTTCTTAAATATAAGGAAAACAGCTTTTCCAATAGCCTATCTCTTTGAGCCTCTAATGACATGGGGAGAACTTAATAAAGAAGAAATTCGGGAGATATTCCATACCATCGCCTCAAAAGAATTTTCGATATCTGTTCGCAAGGAATTGACAAATTATTTGTCAAGGGAGAGCAGACAGCACAGTGGCTGGCCAATCTTTTACCTAATATGTAAGTATTACATTTATAGTTTAACAAAAAGCTTTTTTATATTTTTTTGTCATACTTTTCGATACTTTGATTATACTGCCGTTATACTTGTGATATTTTGATTAAACTCAAAAAGTATAAAGAAAGTATAGCCAGAGTATCAAAAAGTATGATGAAAGTATAACAAGAGTATAACAATAGTATAACCAAAGTATCAAAAAGTATGGCAAAATTTTTTTGATGATTTCGTTTTATTTTTCGTTACTTTAGTTAAAATTTTTCTGAATTTTTTCTTACATTATTTTCTGTATTT
This sequence comes from Anastatus disparis, assembly GCA_017163975.1. Lineage (NCBI taxonomy): Eukaryota > Metazoa > Arthropoda > Insecta > Hymenoptera > Eupelmidae > Anastatus > Anastatus disparis. Next base: position 40,471 of record JAFFSR010000366.1, on the reverse strand, counting down.
TGTCTTAGGTCAATCATAAATGTTGAAGATTTTGGATGTCCCTCACTAGAAAAAATAAAGTATGATGGACGATTTTTTTGCTCCAACCTTGTTGTCTGTAAGAGTCGAAGACTGTATGTGTGCTGTTGATAATGCTCTTGCAATACGAGCGTGGCTACGAAATTATCCAGATGGTAAATTTAGCAAGGATGAAGTGGATAAAATTTTTTAATAAGAATATATTAAGAATAAATTTAGTATAATAAAAGTTTTTTATTTCTTGTTTTCTCTAAACCTTATTGTCCTTATCGTAATAAATAATTTTAATTTTTAATGGTTAAAAATTATAATTGGAGATTTCTAAGATAAAAGGGTGTATTTTGAAGACGTATCGTTATTTTTCATGTTTCTTAGTGATAATTAATTGTGATAACATTATATTTATAGTATAATATTTAAAAAAGAAATATCATCATACTATGTTCCACAAAATTAAATGATAAAGAGACTTTTTTCGAGTTACGCTCTGTTCAAGTAATCAATCACGTCATAATTTTGCTATATAATATTTATTGCAATGACAAATATTTTTAATATAAAATAATTAGAATAAATTTTCTAAAATTTTTTATGTATTATTTAGTTATTTGAATAATATATATATATATATATATGTATATATATGTAGAATTAAGAAATTTTTTTTTTAATTATATAAATTAACGATGGGATAGGAATGAAAAAAAAATTAAAGCAATACATCCTTTTATTTATTTTTTTGATGTTTTTTTTTATTTTTATTTAATATATATTAAACAAAAAAGATATTTACATAATAATTACAAATCATAAATTTATAATTCCATACTTGATACGTGGTTTGCCTGATTGCGCACATTCCACATCTTGAGGTTGCTTAAGTTGTAACCTTTTACTTCTTTCATCATGTTCTCGTATCAATATTTGAGTTGAAGGAAGTATATGGCTGATTCCATTTCAAATCGAACAGTCAGTATACACTCAAGTCACCAATTACTGCGCTAATGGAGTATGTTATTCTACCCTAAAAATAAGGGTATACGTATTTTTTTATTTTGCTGAAATATCAAAATTGCATCAGATATGCACTTTTGAAAATTGGATACAAAAACTAAATGTTAAAACTGAAAATGTTGAGAATAACTTTAGAGAGCTATCGTTTTACCAATTTCCAATGAATTTTGATAAACCTTTTTTTATTTTATTTCGTTTTGAGTCCTCTTCAACTCCGTGCAAGAAATTTAAAAGAAAAACTAAAAAATGACTGAGATATATGCATTTTACCAAAAAATGCACTTTTTATGCACATGCATTTTTCTCGAAAAAGCCATTTTTTTTTTGCTGAAATTTTTTTTGCTGATAGAGGACCAAAATACCTATCTAATAGTACTTGTTTGATCCCGGCTTTTTTGGTTTGGAGCGAGAAAAAAATTCACAAATTTTGTTGGTGAAAAATGCTTGTATATACGTTCGGAAGTCTTAAGCAGTCTGCATTCAAACACTGTCGTATGCTTGGCTCATCATTTGTTTACATTTGTATGCATGTATATAGCATCAATAGTGATATATATATATATATATATATATATATATATATATATATATATATATGTGTGTAAATTCGTAATATAAAAATAAATATTTAAACATGAAAAAAAGAATTCTATTCGTGTATATGTATATTATGTATGTTTCGATGTACAAACAATAGGAGGCTAACTCATGGACAAATACATCACGTAACCAAAACAGCATATTAGAACTGTTATATAGAAGCTAGTTATTTTTACGGCTGCTTTGAAAGGTGCTTCTCGGGCTTGTGAAAAATTCAACAAAATTGTGAAATAACAATGTCCGAAATTTATACTCTTCTAAAAGAATTTCATGTCCCGATTTTTTTCAAATGCATAAAAAGGTAGTTTATATGAGCAGTAATTCACGTTTTAGACCGTTGGAAGATTTAGCCATTAATTTGGCACAGCTTCATCCAGATTTAAATATATTGCCATCTACTAATGTATGTAAAATTGCCATAAATGCATATCAAAAATGATTTTAAGTGATCTTGAGTCTATATCTGAAAATGAAATCACTGAACTTTTTAGCGGAAGAGATGATGATTTTATTCCGAAGACACCTGAACGAATAGAGGAATTAAACGAGAGTATTAATTCAGTTTTACCTGAATGCATCTCACCCCTAAAAGAAAAAACTGCAATACCTGAAAATTTTAGAGGAAATTACGTATCTAAAAAGAAAAAATCCTTAATTTCAGCTTTTTCTGCTACTGTTGGAAGTAAATTAGAAGATGCGTATGGCATTTCAGTTGAATCAATAGAATCGGACGAAAATTCCACTGAAAACTATTGGAATGAATTTTTAGAAAATTTTAAATTGGCTTTAGAAAAATGCTCTTCTATTTCGGAGAAAATAAAACTTCTAACTCTACTACCTTCAAAATTAAGCAAAATAAAAGTTTGCTCACTATTCCCGAATATAAGCGAGTATATGATAAATAAATCAAGAAATCTCGTGAAAAATAAAGGAGTTTATTCGGAGCCAGATTTATATACTGGTCATCCTATTGATGAAAGCACAAAAAATATCGTTATGGAATATTTTTTAAATGATGATTTTAATTGTAGTAGACAAAGTCCAAATAAATCTGATGTCGTAACTGTTAAAATTAATAACACAAAAACTAAAAAAGTCAAACGGTTTCTTACTCGAAGCTTAAAAGAAACATATAGTCAATTAAGAAAAGAAAATCCAAACTTACAAATAGGAAAATCGAAATTCTATAGTCTAAGACCAAGTTTCGTCTTAACTAGCCCTGTGAAGGAAGCTTGTCTTTGTGTACATTGCGAAATGAGATTGAAAGATTTAGAAAAAGAAAAATATTGAATGGAGTGGGGTTTCTAAATATAATGGAATTCAAAAAAGTCATATGTGGTTAAAAAAACTTGGGGAATTAAAATCACATATATTTATTGGCAGGACAGCTATACATGCACTAAATAAAGTGAAAAACAAGAAAAAAAAAGCCAAGCGTCGTGAGACTACATTTAAAACTAAAAATAATAAGCGCAAAAATAAAAAAAAATAATTCTCTATAATTATTTTTTTGACGCATCCCAACAGTGAGAGGCAAGGGGAACTCACTCTAAAAAAGCACCCCGAAGGGAACAGAATCCTTCTACGTCCACGTCGTTGTTCCTGGATAATGCTAAACGAAGGATAATATTTAAATGTCGACTGCTTAAGACTTCCGAACGTATATACAAGCATTTTTCACCAACAAAATTTGTGAATTTTTTTCTCGCTCCAAACCAAAAAAGCCGGGATCAAACAAGTACTATTAGATAGGTATTTTGGTCCTCTATCAGCAAAAAAAATTTCAGCAAAAAAAATGGCCTTTTCGAGAAAAATGCATGTGCATAAAAAGTGCATTTTTTGGTAAAATGCATATATCTCAGTCATTTTTTAGTTTTTTTTTTAATTTCTTGCACGGAGTTGAAGAGAGCTCAAAACGAAATAAAATAAAAAAAAGTTTATCAAAATTCATTGGAAATTGGTAAAACGATAGCTCTCTAAAGTTATTCTCAACATTTTCAGTTTTAACATTTAGTTTTTGTATGCAATTTTTAAAAGTGCATATCTGATGCAATTTTGATATTTCAGCAAAATAAAAAAATACGTATACCCTTATTTTTAGGGTAGAATAACATACTCCATTAGCGCAGTAATTGGTGACTTGAGTGTATACTGACTGTTCGATTTGAAATGAAATCAGCCATATAGTTATTCTTGGATCCTGAAAACAGAAAATTAATAAAAATTATTTTTGTATAAGTGAAATGAAAAAAAAAATTTTTTTTCAAGTATATTTTTTAAAAATAGTTTTTTTACCTGTAAGTGTTGACGAAGTCTCTTGAACTTTTTGTAACGCCTTCTCATCAGCTGCTCTTTTATTTTTTTCGACGTTTTCCTCAGCTGCAAACATAAATAACAATATAATTAAATTTTAATTATTATAAATTTTTATAATTAAAAAAATTATTATAAAAAATTGAAAAGGAAATAAAAATAAATTGCAAACATGAAGAACAATACAATTTTTTTTATAATTATTATATTATAATTTTCATAGTTGAAAAATTATTATAAACAATTTAAAATAAAAATAAAACTTACTTTCCGCTTTTTTTTTTTGGATGTAAAAACTGCATCATTTGTAATTTTTTTTGTATTTTTACTTGACTTCATGTCCGATCCACTCGAAGACGCGCGGGAGCTCGAGTTTGAGATGGAACTGCTCGTGCTTGAGCCGTTCAAGCTGGAACTGGTCGAATTTGAACTGCTTGAGCTTGAACCGCTCGAGCTTGAACTTGTGCTCGAACCACTCGATGATGATGTGTTCGAGCTTGAACGAGGATTCGACTTTGATCTTGATCTACATTTCGATCTCGATCTCTGAAGTTGACAGAATAATAAAAAATAATTGTATTATTCTCAAAAAATTAAAACTTTATATTTGTTATATTCAACTTACGTGAATCTACCGCTTTCATTGCCCATGATACATAATCTAATATCATGATTAATGTAGGTCATTATTAACGATCCATCTTATTTTTTCTTGAACGGTTTTCATACATTTATTTTGCTTTTCACACATTTTTCTTTTAGTTTTTCTTCTGATGTAGAAAACTCAAAGATGATCGGAGAACTGACGAGTTGTAGCTTGCAACAGGGTAATTATGTGAAAAACTGGAATTCTTATCTTGCTATGATATTTTGAAATAAAAATTTTATGATTGGTGAAAAAATTCCCCCCTACAAATAAATACCTCCCTTGAAAAAATTTTTGTCAATTCAACATTAGTCCTACATACGCCTAAATTTTTATCTTATTATTTTCTCAAGATCGAGACAGTAAACGAATTTTATTTTAGATTATAAATCCCAACCCTGAGAATAAACAATCTTTTTTTTTCTCAGATAAATAATTTTTATCACTTTATTAAATGATTTTTATTTTTTTGGTTTCCTCAAGAAAACCCTTAAGAGTCCGCTGTATCTCTGTCCTTTTCTAATTAAAAAATTGACTTTTTTCCCAAAATTAGCAACAAGAGGCAAAAATAAAGAGATGGTTTCGATGTGTTTAATAAAATGTAATATTTTCTTTGATTAGTATGAATTAATTTCATTGCTTCGTTTTTAAAAAAAGTTGGAATAACTTAAAAAATTAGAAATTAGTGTCAAATAATGGGATTTTCAAGTTATTCCAACTTTTCTTGAAAATAAAGCGGTGGAATTAAATTATTCTTATCAGAGAGAATATTGCTTTCTATTACACAAATCGATACCATCTCTTTATTTCTGCCTGAAGCTATTAGTTTTTATAAAAAATAAATTTTAAATAGATTTGGTAAAACAGGTAACTGTGTCGGTATACAGCTGACTCTTAAACATTTATGACCGGAAATTTAATTTTTTTAATAGAAGACGGAAGGGTTTCGTAAATTTTCTTATGATACCATTTTTCTTTTCACGATAAGAAGGAGAATGCATCTGACTATTTTACTCATTAATTTTTTATGGTTTCCTAAAGAAAACTTTCGAACGTTCACAACCAAAAAATTGTATCTTTTGAGAGCATGAATTTTTTTTTCAAGTTATCATTTCCTTTTCAAAATAAGAAGGAGAATGCATATAAAAACTTTCATACACTTCCGATCATCTATGATCGGAAAATTTTATCCTTTTAACTGAGGATAGATAGGTCTCGTATATTTTTTTAACGTACATCAGCAATTTAAAAGGAACCACAGAGTGGGTGGCTCTATTTTTTGGCTTAAAAAATAACATGAGGGGGGATCTATGTGGTTCAAAATACGGATACTGAATCACTATCAAAAGAGAGGGGGTACTAAAAAACTTGAGAAAAGAGGAGTATCTATCCGCACTTTGAGAAAAGAAAGGTGTTTTTAGAATCCATACACTTTCTTTGAAATACGTAGGGTACTGGATCGCTTTGGAAAAGAGGGGAGTGATACAGGATGCCTACATTTGCTTTAGGTTACGTAGGATACTGTATCACTTTGAAGAGAGAGGGGGTAATACAGAATGCCTATGATCTAGGATGCCTATAGCCTATCTACTAATAAATGTGATTTACACTCAGCTTCATTGATTCACTTCGATTTGTAATTCTTTTGAAAAAGTATACATAAGTATAAATAAATTTTTGTGATTTTTTTTCAAGCAGAGAAAAATTGATTTGTTCACAGCACAAAGCAGACGCGTTTGTTCGCTTCGATACTTGGCATTAAAAAACGTGCTATAATACATAAATGACATTTGTCAGAAAAACCTCATCTGCTTTCTGTCAATAGAAATGCATTACAATGGATTCTTGGCAGAATTACCTAAACTCACCCAGGTACTGACAACATCGTCAGGACAGTAACAGTACAAACAAAGTATGGGCTCCAGAAACATCCAGCTTTGAAGATCGCCGTGCTTCCCATCAAAAATGAAAATGATAGAAAAATATTATTCTCAACTCAACATTTTCTATTTTCAAAATGATAATTTTAATTTAATGTAATCTAATTCAAAATACATCGTTTCGATTGATCGAGTTAACTCTCTCAAGGAGGGGTGTATATACGCTCGTACAATTTGTTCCGAATGTTGTATTATTGCTGTAAAGTAAATCATATCTAAATCATATTATTAATCATTAATTTAAATTCAATTTAAAGGAAACTTATTCTGAATATTCGATTTTTAATTACATACATAAAGTTACAGATATTTAAAATCACAAATTTTTACCGTCAGGAAATAACTGTTGTAAATTCATAAAAAAGGGTCTCTTTCCCGAAGCAAAATGTTCAAATAAAGATTACGGAGGTTCTCCTCAACTTAAACATTTACGGTTATATGGATATGCCTATTGAAAAAATCCAGATGGATATCCATGTGGATGATTCTCGTGGATGTCCATGTGGATGAACATGGATTACACGCAGATTCAAATGAAAATCTGAGTAGATGATCCACGCGGATATTCATGGGAATCATCCTCGAGGATTTTCCAGATAAAATAACGTAGATTTTGAAGAAGGTAAATTTGTTGTTAATGATGAAAGATATTTTGGATTAAAAATATATTTCTTTGCGAACAACAAATTCACCTACCTCAAGATCTAAATGATTTCATCTGGGAAATCCACGTGGAATCCATGTTCATTAACATGGATATCCACGTGGATCATCCACGTCGATATCCATCTGGATATTTTCAATAGGAATATGACCGAATTTTCTCCAAAGTGTATAACAGTCTTTTCTGCTTTGGAAAAACCCATGCAAAAACATATGTATTAATATAAGCGTTGACACCTTTGTAAAATCAAAGCATCAATAGTCAGTACTCTTGTAGCTCTCATAACGAGCAGTTCTCAACAAACCTTTACTCTGAAAGGTTACATACCTATATAGTTTGAATAAAATCAAGTAGTCTTTTAATTTAGTATATACATTTTTATTTGTACCTTAAACTCATACATATTTAATATTTATAATATCGTCTTTTAAAATTAGTTTTTTGTGAGACGTACCAACATAATGGTATATAAAATTCGGTCCTTCTAGCCTGATATTCCGGCATACATTTAAATCAATTCAAAAAACTTAAAAAGTGAAGAAATGAAGTGAAATACATATACAAAACTGTGACTAGTGCTACAAAAACAATTCAAACCTCACGGATATTTGTAATTATAATTTTTCAACCAAGAGTATGCTATAGGCAATGTCTCAACTACTACTAATTTAAAGTTACCTGTTATTTAAATTAATATAAATACATATTTTAATAAGCACAATTTTCGTGAAAATAAATTTATATTATAACAGGACATATAAATCATCAAATATTTACATTATTAAAACGTTTGACACATCTAATAATTATTTATAAATAATTATCGACCGCACTATAAAAGACCCGTTTACAACTTATGTGTTTAACATACGCGCTTAGTCAAGTGACGCCATTGCGAGTGAAACCGAAGCTTCAGCGTTAATATTTTTTTTTCTAATTTTAGCCATCGTCTACTATCCAGCAATGTAGCGCAACTTACGCAGAGATATGAAAATAATTTGAAATCATTTTTTTGTTCTCTTTATAAATATATTATTTTTTGTAATATAAATAATAAAGAACGGTTAGTAGTTGAGTCGCTAGTAGCGATTGGGACATTGACCGTATGCGGTCAGAACGGAGTAACTTACTTTGGTTATTTATCAAATTAACAGGTTAAACATAGTGAAGAAACAGTAAAGTTTATTGTCTCGTTGGCTACACGCGTGTGAATATGAGTTTTAATACATAAATAAAAAATAAATCAGTACGCCAGTTACAACAAAAATTAATATACAAATACATACTGAAAAATCAGTACATTTATTCATCTTGATTCATTCAATTCAAACAAAACTATGCCTAGACCTAGGTTGTATACATTCAGTTAAGTATTCACAGATCTTCTTCACATCAATTCAATCATTTAAATTATTAGAGAGATCAAAAGACATTCGAGTTAAATACAACCACTCAAATATACAATCATTTAAATATACTGCGACGATTCAAAAATCGCACTAGACTTAGTACTTGCGCTCAGCCGCTACGAGGCGCTACTCCCGCAGCGGGGATAGCGAGCCCCGTAGCATATATAAGCGAGCCGCCGAGCCAGCATCAGACTCTCTTTCCTTCCTCTGTGTAAGAGTGGGATTGCTCGGCACAGTGGGAGTTATCCTTACCTATACTCCTGTCTCCAGCTATGTAAGGGTGGGATTGCCCAACATAGCCTCCTATCCTTCCGTCAGTGTAAGGGTGGGATTGCCCGACACTGACTCCTAGTCACTACCTCCACCATCGCTGGTCGGGCTAGATTCCTCCGTTGGTCTTCGACCAAAAAGTCTCCCCCCTCTTCTTCACTCATGGTTTAGAGGGTTACCTTCCTAGTTTTCCTGTATTACCTTACCTGGCTCCGTTACAAACGTTACAATACAAATATTTAAATATACAAATATTCAAATATACAAATATTCAAATATACAAATATTCAAACATACAAATATAAAAATTTTTAAAAATACAAATATTTAAATATACAACCATTCGAATATACAAATATTTAAATATACAATTATTCAAATATACAATCATACAACCATTCAAATATACAAATATTCAAATACACTAATATTCAATCATACAATTTGTCAATGTACAATCAATCAACGCTCATCGATTTAACGTTATTTACGCAGTTTTGTGGAACAACTGTGGGTAAGTGCCTTTTTTTATATTAATCACCAATAGACAAATTCATAAACAACTGACTACCGTCACATAAATTTTGCCTCTACTTAAAATAAATTTTTCAATAAAATTAAGGGTAGGGCTCGAACATTAGAATGTTTTTTATTTAATGAATATTTATTTAGAGTGCCACAATTACGAATAGCGTATTCCATAATTTAGAATAAAGTAATAATGAATTTTCATGATTGCAAAAAGCAGTAGTGATAATCTCAAATTATTCGATTAAAATATTTAGAATTCTTTCGAAATCTTGATATAGTTTATTCTAAATTTAGAAGAACATTTATTTTGCTACTTCTTATTTCGATAAAGTGAATATTCTAAAATGCTTTACTCGCATTAGTTATTTTCGTTACTTCAGTTGCTAAAAAAATGAAAATTCTAAAATGAATAAATGAACAGTCTCGATATGCACATAATTTATATGAACTTCTAAATAAATGTTAATTAAATAAAAAACATTCTAATGTTCGAGCCCCACCCAAAATTAAAAATGAACAACGATGACAGAATTAAACCTTATCAAATTATAAAGAAACAGACTTTCATCAACTCAAAACACGTTTTAATAAATTCAATACGATTCACGATAAAATCAATACAATTTTCGACGAGTTAGACTGTTTGGATCCATCAGATACCAGTAGAAAAGAAAGATTCGTAATTTTTAACCGACTTCAAAAAGGAGGAGGTTCTCAATTCGACTGAATTTTTTTTTTTTTTTTTTTTATGTCTGTTACCCCATAACTCCGTTATTTCTTAACCGATTCGAAAAAACTTTTTCTTATCTGATAGAGAATGTCTGCAGGGAGGTCCCATATGTGTCCTATAATTATTGGGCCAATATTCGGTTTGTATGACCCAATTATCAAATAAAGAAAAAAACCGGGTGTTTTGTTTTCTCATTTACCTCCCTTATACTTCGTCTCTCTCTCTCTCTCTCTGTCTCTGTCTCTGTCTCTGTCTCTCTCTCTGTCTCTGTCTCTGTCTCTGTCTCTGTCTGTCTGTCTGTCTCTCTCTCTGTCTCTGTCTCTGTCTCTGTCTCTGTCTGTCTGTCTGTCTCTCTCTCTCTCTCTCTCTCTCTCTCTCTCTCTCTCTCTCTCTCTCTCTCTCTCTCTCTCTCTCTCTCTCTCTCTCTCTCTCTCTCTCTCTCTCTCTCTCTCTCTCTCTCTCTCTCTCTCTCTCTCTCTCTCTCTCTCTCTCTCTCTCTCTCTCTCTCTCTCTCTCTCTCTCTCTCTCTCTCTCTCTCTCTCTCTCTCTCTCTCTCTCTCTCTCTCTCTCTCTCTCTCTCTCTCTCTCTCTCTCTCTCTCTCTCTCTCTCTCTCTCTCTTGTATGATTTCTAAAGATAATAAATTATTTGTTACTTTTCAGTGCATTTTTTGAAGTCGGATTTTTTTTTGATGATTATTATTTGATTACTGCTACTGCTCAACAAACTATTTCAAATTTATTAGAAAAAACAAACATTCAATCAAAAAAGTTAATGCCGACGATTAATAGTTTAAATAATTCGACTACAGAAAATGCAGTTTGTCGCACACCTTAAAATGAAAAATAAGGCTACTGGATCCTACAATACCAATTTTTAGTGGCTAGTTAGAAAATTGGCTATCATTCGAAAACACCTTTCGCTCTCTTATTAATAATTTCGAAGGATTTTCGAACGTAGATCAATCACTACACTTAGAATCCGCGCTGCGCAACGACGCACTTGAAAAAATTAACGTATTTGAAACAACGGACGAAAATTATATCGTCACGTGGGATCTACTAGAACGCGCATACGAAAATAAGGAAATATTGATCAGAAATCACATAACGAGTATGATTAATTTACCGAAGCAAGAAGAAAAAAAATTATAAAAGAGCCTTGATCGGTTAACTAATAAAGCACAATCTCATTTAAAGTCATGAAAAAGCTTAGATTTAAATCTAAGTCCTCAGTTTGTATCACAAGTAATTATAGAAATATTAAGTAAAACTACGCGCGACAAATGGATCAAAACATGTGATAGCACTGTACATCTTACTTTGGATGATCTTGAATTTTTATAAAAACACGCGACTACCTGTGCAACGTGATTTCGAATGAGTTCTGATTAATTTGTTGCGACTATATGTCGCATCAAATTGATCAAGATTCGTTTAAGGTTGCGTTCCCTAGTGAAAATAATTGGTAAGATCTTACGTTGGTTCTTACGTTGCATCTTATGTAAGTTCTAACATAAGTTCTTATGTAGGTTCTGACGTGCAAAATTCAACGAAGATCTTACGCAAGATCTTATGCAAGATCTTACGTAAGATCTGACTTATAAATTTTTATATATAATTATTATAATTAATAATACATGTTGGATCTAACTTAAGATCTTACGTGAGTTGTTACGTTAGATCTTACGTCAGTTCTTACGTAAGATCTTATGTAAGTTCTCATGTTAGATCTGATGTATCAAAATTTTAAATATAATTATAACATGTAATAATTATATAAAATTATAATTTTAACGATTAATCATGTAATTGAAAGATTATAATAAAATGAATTGCATTTTAAAAATATAAAAATAAAGCTTTAAGTGTTATTATAAGGTGTCCCCATATATGCATACATTTTTATTAAAGAAAATAAAGCTAGAACCATTTATTGGCTTCAAAAATAGTGGTGTTTCTAACATTGAGAAAGTCATGCCATGTTGAAATTGTGGTGGAGTGTCGCATAATTAGGCAAAATATTGATATGAAGTATACGGCTAAAATATATAAATACACATAAAAAAATAATATGACAGTGTAGAGATTAAATATACTGACTGCTTTTGTCATAATAAGACACGTACAATGAAATATGCTGTATATTATCCATCAATAGATAGTATAAGCCATTAGCTTCAACAAATCAGTTGTGAGAAGAACTGTTGTAATTAAATATCTGAGTAGACCTCTAGATGCCCATGGTTAACCGTTGGTGAGGCAGAATTCAATAACTTGCAAAGAAGTTTGAATTATAATACAGAATGAAAGGCTACACTGTTAAAAATAATTTGAATATTCAGTAACTTTCAGTTACGTTAGGTGAGTGAAAATTCATTCTTCTGTGATTGAAAAATATTTTCATGAACATGTGACTGAAAAAACTTATATGATTAATTTAACATGAAAATGTTTATTCATGCATGAATTTTCATTTTTTGTGATTAAAAAAAACTTTAGTCATTTTACTGAAGTTAAATTCAAAAATTTTTAACAGTGTGGATAATTAATAAAACAGGTACAGAAAAAAATTTTTCGATGCTACCGACCAGACCATATGTACTATATTTTTTGAGGTGGCTGAAACTGAATTTGAAGCCCGTTTATCTCGATTAGCGCGTATTTATCATTAACGTCAATTCAAGTCAAATGATGGTCATTTTAGCGTAATTAAATAAGAACCCAGGCAACATTTTTACGAACACGTTTTATGGTTTTCGAGCCAAGGTCCTCTCCGCATTTTGCCTGTGGTAAAAATTGGAATAAAGGTCATTCTAGTATAATTACCAATTCAAACGAAGAAATCGAGTAATGTATCACACTTGCACGTTCTAAGAGCTTTAGGCGTCGCTCAATCTGTAACTAAGTAAGTCCTCTCTACGGTTTGGATAAGGTTAGAATCTAGAGGTCATTTTACAGTCAAATAAAAAGGTTATTTTGAAATTATATGGAGTTGAAAGAGTATTTCATAATTTTGGACAATTATTTCTTCTTACTATACTGTAAACGTTCATCATTCAATGATCGGTGCAAAGGTTTTGTTTTCCTTTTTGCCTTGTACGTCCACAATCTACTTCAATAACGCTTCTTTACTTCTTTAATGTCTTAATCAAATTTTTTTCCCTGTTCTCCACAATAATCCCCATAGTTTTTCGAATATTTTAAATATTATTAACACTTAATTTGGATTACTCTAATAACTTATTAAGTTCTTAGCAAGTTTCTTCAAGCTGAGCCATGAAGCAGGAGCAAAATAACATATATAAACCTCATTAGTTGACCTAAGAGACACTTCAATTCCTTTTTTACATGTAAACCTTGGCGTAACATGACACATGGTTGAAGTTGTGGATAAAGATAGTAAATACTTTCAATATTTGAAAAAAAGGTTTCGAGAAAAAACTGAAGCAAAACTGAAGGAAAAATTTTGATGGTCCAAGAATTTATAAATTAATGTCAGACGACATTCTTATTGCTACTATATCCGATAACGGAAAAATTTGCATAGTTTAGCTTTAAAAAAGACTCAGAACTTTGTAGGTAATCGGAGAAGTCCAAATTATGAGTCGATAGCATCTAAAATGTTTGAGAATTTTGGTGAATAGATTACTTGATGAACTGTTAGTTGTATTCCCTGCCCAATCATTAATATGCTTTTCTAGGAAACTGTAATGATTATAGTGGAGAACAAAAAGATCGCTTTTATCATGACATTGAAAGAATGAAGAAGCTTTATCAAGGAAGATAGAAAGTAGAACAGTGGGAATTTTTAGAAGAAAATTTTTTGACAAAATAATTTTTTTTTAAATTGCTATTTTTTTTTATTTATATAGAAACATTTTAACAATAAGATAGCACTGCGGTTAAATATGAGATTAATCCGTGACCCGTAAACATGATATGAATAAATTCCAAGCTCATGAATCCCCAAAATATGAACCAAAAATTCATTAATTCAAAACTCAAAAACCACTCAACCCATAAACAGATAAACCCGATAATTATAATCTCAAAATCCATAATCTCTAAACCCAAGAACCCATGAATCCTAAAAGAATAAACTCATAAACCCGAAACTCTTGAACTTAGAATCCGTAAACATAAAACCATAAACTAAAAAATCATAATCCCATATTTTATCAACCTAAAATTCATAAATTCAGAATCCCTAATCCGTGAATTAAAAACTAATAAACCCATAAGACGAAGATCCATGAACTTGTAAACTCAATAGCTCAAAACTCATAAACCTAAAACCCATAAACTCAAAACATATACATTCAAAATCCGCAAACCGAAAATCCAAAACCCATAAATTCAAATTCATCGATCCAAAATCCATTATTCCATACTCTAACCTCTATGTCGAAAATTTTTCAAGGACTTTTTGATAACAAAGCGGAAAATTTCTTTTATAATAAGATATGTAACTTTCTCTCTATTCTTTGCTACAATTAATTATTGCAGTAAAGCTACTTTTTAAATAAATAAGGATAAAAATTTGCGATCTCCTCTCAACTGAAAATCCACCAATCCATAATCTTATAAATCCATAGGTTCATTAGTTGTGAGATTATTGGTTTATAGATTTGATCTTTATAAGTTTATTAATTTTGGATTTTTTTTCTAAGGATTTCATGTTTATGGATTTTTACATTTTTATTGATTTTTTACGTTTTGGTGTTATTGGTTTTAGGTTTATAAGTTTTGGGTTTATGGACTTTGGGAGTACATGTTTTCAGTTCATGAATTATAGATGGGATTTCGGTTTATGGATTAGAGGTATATGAGTTTTGGTTTTATGGGCTCTAGAATTACAGGTTTATTGATTTTACATTTATGAGTTTATAAGTTTCAGGTTCATAGGTTTAATTTTTATGATTTTTGATATTATTGGTTTTGGGTTTATGGGTTTTCGGTTTATGGGTTTTGAGTTTATAAGTTTAGGGTCTACAGATTTAAAGTCTATGTGTTTAGGGTATATGGGTTTTGGGTCTTTGGGTGTTGGGAGTACATGTTTTGGGTTTGTGTTTTGAGTTAATAATATATCGTTTTATGGCTTAAAGATTTATGGATTTTGGCTATATGAGTTTTGGTTTTATGTCAATCTGAATCAAAATGATATTATGTTTATCTTTAGTTTCTTAAATAATCATGATAATTATGTTAAACTAAATAATTTGTTTTAGCTTAAAACTAATAATTATTAGATAAGAAATCAAAATTGTATTAAGGAATATACTTGTGAAAAAAATGTTGTTTATTTTAGTTCTAACAAGAAGAGTGTTTCACCTTCGGGTTACCAATTTTGCTCAAATTTTGGGAATGTTTTCTGGATGCAGAAACATGAAGAAAGCCAATATTTTAGAGGCCAGCGCTTAATATTTCCCTAGTTACAGGCCATTCAAGAAAATCACAAAGAAAGTCACTCGATTTTCAAACGCTTGTAGTATCTTATCATTGTTAGCTAGAAGCTTATACCTTTTTTTCTAAATGAAAGCTGAGCTCAAATCCTTTTAAAATAGCACTTATAGCATCTCAAAATATTATCCAAAATTTTTTCCAAAGTCAGAGCGTAATAAAGATTAGACCTGAATTTTTTTTAAAACATTGAGAGGAGGTCGCGTATCTCTGTCCTTTTCTAATCAAAGAATTGAGTTTTTTACTGAAACTAATAACTTTAGCAAAAAATGAAGAGAAAGCCGCATCTCGTAATAAAAAAAACAATATTTTCTTTGATAAGAAAGAATTAATTTGATGGCTTCGTTTTCATGAAAATCTTGAAAAACTTAAATCATAGAGGTTAGGGTGGACAATTTGGTTTTTCAAGGTTTTCTTGAGAACAAAGCAATAAAATTAATATTTTCTTATCAAAGAAAATATTGCTTTTTTTGATACAAGATGCGGCTATCTCTTCATTTTTTGATAAAGTTATTAGTTTTTGTAAAAACATAATTTCTTTGATTAGAAAAGGACAGAGATACGTGACCTCCTCTTAATTAATAATAAAAGCTGAAATTGGGTTCAATCTTTATTGCGCTATAATTTTAGGAAAAAATAATATTTTGAGATGCCATAGGTGCTATTTCAAAAGGATTCGAGCTCAGCTTTCATTTAAAAAAGGTTTAAGCTTTTAGCTAATAATGCTGAGGAACTATAAGCGTTTGAAAATCTAGTCATTTTTTTGTAATTTTCCTCAATGGCCTGTAACTAGGGAATTATTAAGCGTTGGCCTCTAAAATTTTGGCTTTCTTTATATTTCTGCATCCAAAAACATTTCCAAAATTTGAGCAAAACGGTGATCCGAAAGTGAAAAACTCTCCTTGTTAGTGTTATCTAATATTATGATTGCGTATTTATAATGTAAGGGAATATTTTTTACACGTACAAACAAAATAAATAAATATAATGATAAAAAATAAACATTTATATTAGTTGTATGATGCGGTACCTGGTTCTGGGTTCATAAGTCTCTGGATTTGAGGATTAGGTATTGATGGTTTGTGGATTTCATGTTTATGGTTTCATTGGTTTGAATTTATAGATTTTAGATTTGTGCATTTATGGATTTCAGATTTCCGGGTCTTAGGTTTATGGGATTCGGGTCTATAGTTTTTTGGTGTGTAGGTTTATGGGTCCTTAGGTTCTGGATTTAGTTTTATTAGTTTTGGGGTTTATAAGTTTATGGCTTTCGGATCATAAGTTTAGGGTTTGTGGATTTTTAGTTTATAAGTTCATGAGTTATAAGATTATGGGTTCGAGGTTTGTATATTCTGAGTTTATGAATTTGTAAGTTTTAAAATTAGAAATTTAGGTTATGTGGATTTTAGGTTCTAGAGATTATTGGTTTTGGGTTTATGGTTTTTTCGGTTTATGAGTTTATGGAGTTAAGGTTCATGATTTTTTGGCTTTTGATCAATTTGTATTTAGGCTTTATTTATTTATTAGTTAGGATGTGTGGGTTTTAGATTTATGGGTTTTTGAGTTCGAGATTCATAGGTTTCAGATCTACGGGTTTGTGGTGATATAGGTTTCTGGATAATGAGTTTTGGGTTAATGAGTTTTAAGCTGAAGGGTTTTGGGTTCGTGGATTTATTGGTGAAGGTTTAAAGAATTATGGGCTCTAGGCTTATCAATTATGGTGAAGGATTAAGGAATTCAGGTCCAAGGGTCTATCAATTATGGGTTGAGGATTAGTGCTGTTTGGGTTTATGCGCTTACGGGTTATATTATTATTGGTTTTGGGTAGATGGTTTTTTGGTTTGTATATTCATTGGTTTTCGGTTTATGGCTTTAAGGTTGATAAGTTTATTGGTTTTTGGTTGATGTGTTTAGTTTAAGGTTTACAGGTTTGTTAGGGTGTATCAATTTTTGGTTTATAGGTTTTGAATCTAGGGGTTTATTGGTTGAGGCTTATAAATTTTGGGTTTATATGTTTAGAGTTTTTGAGTTTATGAGTTTCGGGCTTACGAGTTACAGGTATATGGATCTTTGGTTTATGGTTTTGAGGTTTAATAGAAATTTTTACTGTGCGTGGGTATGGTAACCGAGTACTACTGATTATTGAAAACAGATCTTAGACATACTGTGAAAAAGAGCAAAGAACCTTAGCACAGAATATTCGATGACAAATGTACACGTCGTAGTAGAAACGATTCAATTCTGGAAACTATGAAATAACTTTTTACCCTATTTTAATTTCTGAATAACCTTCATTTAACTTTGTGATGACTTTGAACCTTATCCATACCATGGGGTGCACTTTACTTAGTTTCAGATCATGTGACTAAGAAAACCTATTGGCAACTAAAAACTCGCAACAATCTCCATAAGGTGGCAAAGCTTGGAACTCGAGATAACGTCGTGGTTGAGAATTTTTTTATATGTATAGATATAATACCTGGGCACTTTATGTTAGCTTCTAAGTATATCTGCTGGGATCGTAGTGATATCGTTCACTCACTTATAGTATTCAAAAGGAAATCCGTGTAATATGTCAGAGACTGTGACATATAACACGGATTTTCTCTATTTTACATCATAGTTCCGCTAAAATCACTGCTATTTAATCTTGAAAATAGCTCGGATTCTAAAACATACCCTGGATTTAGATTCAATAACTCCAAAAACATATAGCATATACTGTTCAGTCGAGGGTTTGTAATTTTTTTCGTTTGCCTGTGTTATTAATAATAATTCTTTATTGATAATTTTTATATGAGATAAAAAAACATCATGTATTGTTTATACAAATTATATTTATTTAAATTTACAAAGTGTGTTTATTTTATTTTAATACAAATATTGTTGAATGCGGGAATTATTTTATAACTTCAAAACATTTTTGTTTATTTCTTAGAATCGTACAGAATAAAATATAGGTCTTACAAAATTTGGAATTTTCTAAAGTTTTAGATTAGTTTTTTTTTTTTTTTTTTATTTAAGCCTACCCAAACCTATATTAGGTTTATACAGCTTACATATATAATTTTACATATAGAAGATTATTATTTTATATTGTACAGAAAGAATATGAGTAATATAGAAACAATTTACAGGTAAATATTACAATTTTTAAGAAAATCCATGATAATTTCTATTACTTTGATGTTAACAGTCTTTAGTATGGTGTTTAGGTCTTCGTACATATGAATCTTGAGTATACTAAATTTTTCTTGCATTTTTGTGCGTTGAAGATTATACAACGGGCAGTACCATAACAGGTGGTCTGCATCTTGATAGTAATGGCCGCATGTACATAAAGGAGAATCTGTTATGTTTTTTCTTGCTAATGAAGCAGCGGAGCTGTAATGATCGGCTCTTAACCTATTGAAGGTGACTATAGCCCTTCTTGAGAGGTTTTTGTTTTTGAACCACATCTGCTTGGAATCGTTATAAAAGTTTTTAAAGTAATTATAGCCTTTATGGGTACTTATATTTTGGATGGTTTCTTTGGTGTTGTCATATGCACGTTTTTTCCATTCTGCTTTGAAATCTGTGTAAGGTACTTTGAAGTCATTAGCAGTCAGTTTGGTGGCATTTTGGGCATGTTGATCTGCTAGTTCGTTGCCTTGTATACCAATGTGTGCTGGTATCCATATAAATTGAAGTGGTAGTTCTATTTTACTGTTATTGATGATTTTCCAAATTTTATATTTCGCTGATGTTATCAAAGGATGACATATTGTGTTAATATCGTGACTTATTAGACTATGTAGTACGCTTTGGGAGTCAGTTAGGATAATCTTTGCTTTGTGGCTGTTTTTGCTGGCTAAGTCAAGCGCAATGTTAATCGCTGTTGCTTCAGCAGTGTAAATGGAGCTGAGATTCTTGATACTGGAGGAAATGACTATTTCGGATTCGTCGGTTACACAGGCGAATCCAACAGAGGGGGCGTTTGTTATTTTGCTGCCATCTGTGTAATATCTAGTTTGCTCGGAGTCTGTGAGGTAGTGATCCAATGTGTGGTCTGGGTCACTACAACTTTGTAATAGTTTACCCAATTCGAAGTTGATATGAGGATGACTGAAGATTGCTTGGTAGTCATAAGTATAAACATCGTTGATTTTGCTGGTATATAATATCTTGTTTGTGAGGGAGGCGACTCTGATGACACATTCCGTTATTAGTCTTTTCCTCTTGAGTTTGCTATTTTTGTGTTGTGTGAAGTAAGTTTTAATCGTTTTATGTGAAGCAATTGATTCATTGGAAAGAGCCTTGGTTAGATAGTTACAACCCAAGTAGGTAGCTCTATCTTTGATTGTGGTAATTTTGGTTTCAGCTAAAATGACATTTTTGGGAGTGGAGAGGCGATATCCCATGGCCGTACGTAAAGGGGCATATTGTAGACTTTCTAAAGAATTGGCTAATGTTTTTGTTCTGGGAAAGTAAGTGAAAATGCCATAATCGATAATAGAGCGTATGATACTTTTATAAAGCTTTAGTAAGGTTTCTGGGTGAGATCCCCACCAAGTTCCACAGATGAATTTCAAGATTTTATGTGCTTTTTGGCACTTTATGGAAACCTTTCTGACTTGTTGCTTGAATGAAAGCTCATAATCAAAAATGATACCTAAAAATCTTGTAGCTTCCGTAGATATGATTTTTTGACCATTAATTGTGATTGAGGTTTGTCCTGGGACTATTTTTTTTTCTGTTGAAGTAGATAAGTTTAGTTTTATTTAGATTTAACGTGAGACCCAATTTTAGCAGGTTGGTCCTAATGGTTTCGACACCCTTAGTAAGTATATTTTTTGTCTTACGAAAAGGAAGTATGCTAGTGTAGAGTGCTATATCATCTGCAAACTGGGAAACTCGGATAAATTTGGAGAGACCTTCTGTAATGTTAGCTACATAAATTAAGTAGAGTAAGGGACTCAGTACTCCTCCCTGTGGTATACCTTTATTCGAGAAGCGAGGATGATTCTGGTTTAGTTCGGTGAATATAGTTCGTTGATATGTGAGGTGTTGAATAAATTTAATGATAGATAATGAGCAGCCTATTTCTTCGAGTCTAGTAGCTAAAACCTCTGGGTCAACGTTGTCAAATGCTCCCTGTACATCCAAAAAGGCGGCCAACGTACCTTTACCTTTAAGCAGTCCGTCCTCGTTATAGAGTGTTAAATTTGTGAGATTGTCGTTGCATGATCGTCCTTTTCTAAATCCGGAGTTAGAGTTGGGAAAAATAAAATGATGTTCGCAAAACCATTGAAGCCTGTTTTTAACCATAAGTTCGAAGATTTTGCACAAGCAGGAAGTCATAGCAATGGGTCTGAGCCCAGATTCGTCGGGCTTTTTTATAAGATGTACGTAGGATTCCTGCCAGCTTGTAGGATAGTCACCTGTTAATAACATTTGATTGAAGATATCCAGTAGTTCTATTCTATACTTAATTGGAATATTAAGCAGGGTATAGTAGTCTATTCCGTCGATACCACAGCCAGAGTGCTTGTTCCTGGATTGTAGTGCTGTGTTAAATTCAAAAAAGTCGAATGGCATATCGAAGAAGGAATGATTTGCGTAAACAGAATTTAGGACAGGCTTAGTTTTATTCCCAGGTGTTGTAAGTGGAGCAATTTTGTTAAGTATTGTTTCGGCTTGGGTCTTGAAGAGAGACTTATCATAATTAGCGGTACTTGTCTTGACCCATTTGTTTTTGAAAGTTTTGATTTTGTTCCAGACATATTTGCTATTTGTTCTGAAATCTATGGTTTCAGTGAATTTTCTATAGCTTTCTATTTTCTTTTTCTTGAAGGTTTTGCGGAGATTTTTGTCAGAATTAACATAGTTTATATAATCTAGATGTAGACCAGAGTATTCCCATTTTTTGTAATTAGCTTTTCGAATTCTTCTGAGTTTGTCACACTCGTTGTCCCACCACGAAACAGGGTTGCGATGGTAATTATTAGGTACTTTTTTTTTGGATGGTGTGTTTTCGATTATGGTTGTTTTTATTTGTTGTATCCATGTGATGTATTTGTCTGTTGCTGAAGCGTTTAAATAATCTGATTTATAAAAATTTTTGAAAGATTCATCTAACGTGTTGCAGATTTGTGACCAGTTAGTTTTTTTTTAATAAATTTTAAAAGATGTTCTATGGTAAAAGGATTTTTCGTAGTTAATCAGAAGACTGATGGGATAGTGATCTGACCCATGTGGGTCATCATCGACGTGATAGTGAATGCGATCAGCAATACTAGTGGAGGAAATAATACAGTCGCGTTTGGTACGCCGTACAGTACAGACGTATTCGTGGGTTAGCTCTTTATTTACATTCTGTCTCACTGGCGTAGTATCAGCAAAGCCGTGAAATTATAAGCAAATATGTCTATAGACCGATAAGGAATCTTTTCTTACAGGGCTTGGACATTGATTATCTTGTTCATGAACGACTCCCTGGAGTCATCACAGGCATCGGTTGTCGAGATCGACAATGGTGCAATTCCCAACATGAATCATAGAGGTTCTATAAGTCTAAGTGATATTTTCTGCAACCAGGCTTTGGCTACTGAGGACGGTAGTAGGGCCAGTGCAAATCAACAATCTATTGAAAAAGATATCAGTGAAATTAGTAATTCTAGTGTTTTGATTAACAAGCAATCACCCTCGAGTCTAAACAAAAAATTGTCGTACTCCAATACTACGCAAAGAAGCATCCTACCTTTCTTCGGACAATCTGTTATCCTCCCAGTAATTGAGGGATTTACTAACGATCAGTACATGGACCAATTCGAAAAATAATGCCGATAGAAAACCTAATGGCATTTTCTAAAATTTCGGAAAGCAGAGTATGCTTCACACTAAATTCCGAGAACAACGCACTTAACTTTATTGATAAAGCAAACCAAAACAAAATCGATATCAACGGACATATTTTTAATTTTTCTCCGTACGATCCAAGAAGCATTATTCCAAAATATAAACGCTTTGTTATATCTAATATCATGCCTCAAATACCAAATGATTTAATAATAGATCATCTCAAGACCCTTAATATAAATACAAGAAATGGCATAACAAATATAAGGTACTCTTCATCTAACGATAAGCGTAAACACATAATATCTCACCGCAGACAATTTTATATCAAAGAAGCCGACGTAGATAAAGTTCCTCACAAAATTAAGATCAACCACCAAGATATTAATTATTGGCTCTTCTTAGGAACAGAAAACATAAAATGCCATTTTTGCAAGGAGGCGGGGCATATCGCTAAGTTTTGTCCCACTTTTAACATGGATACTAACATGACCCAGGATACGGACACTAACTTAACCCAACAAATATTAAACGAAGATTTATCGCTTTCCAACACAAACAAAGAAAACAAAATCGAAGATCAAATAGACATGGATATAGACAAATCCTTGAAAAGACCACTTGATTCTCTGTCTTCCAATAGCTCACTTCCTACTAGTATTTCCCGCAATACAGAAACCAACGTCACACTTAGTTTTAAACAACCAACTTCTCTAGATTAGTTTACTTAACCTTCATTAAGTTAATAAATATGTAAATTAGGCACAGCGCATATGTATTCTTTACTCTCAGCTTTAATGTAAACGCATACAGAATTTATCTCATTCGTTGGTACGATTAATAGTTCATCTTGAATCGTACATATCCTTTTATTTTAGAACTATCACCGCTAAAATTATTATTGGATACTTTAATAAGATTACATATCGTTACTTCAATTTTCTCCGTAATATCAACAATAAAATTTTTTATCCTGACGTAATTCCCATTAA
This sequence comes from Anastatus disparis, assembly GCA_017163975.1. Lineage (NCBI taxonomy): Eukaryota > Metazoa > Arthropoda > Insecta > Hymenoptera > Eupelmidae > Anastatus > Anastatus disparis. The sequence continues at coordinate 17,046 of JAFFSR010000366.1, read as the reverse complement.
ATAATTTAGCCATTGAATTATTCGAACGTTTATTTGATTTCAAATATGAAGCGTACAAACAACCATCCTTGACCATGCGGAGGTATGATTTACTATTAGCTGATAGTCTTATGACTTCCTTTAGAGAGTTTTCAATATCAAGTCCCTTGCCAAAGTAAGTGATTGTAGATATTTTCACACATTTCTTTACATCATTACGTAAAAGATTATAGCAGTATGTTTTTACTACTTCCGATGCAGCCGGCATTACACGCTTTTCTAAAACTGATACTGTATGACTTAAATTTATAAATCTTATGATTTGCACTGTCACTCCTTTTGCGCTCTTGATTGCTTGTAATAAAGTGTGGTTTCCAGATTCAAAGGCAAAGGCTGAATGAGCCCAAAGAGGCCCCCAATTTATTACACTATCACATATGTGCAGCAATTGATGGACGTTAAACGTCATTGCTGATGAAGAAAAATATTCTTGTGTTTTTGATACAAAAAGATGCAACATCCTTTCTGCTCTATCTAAATCATCTTTAGTTATATCATCTTGAAGAAGAATATATAGACTTTCAACAAGTAAGCTCCAATATACTATATATCGTTTTCCTAATCTCAAACTAAAAAGTGGAAGACTATAATAGAGAATCCAATTCTCCCATTCCCTAGCCTTCCAATAATTGCGATCAGTTAAAGGTCGTGTTAACCGGGTTATTTGATGTGGCACTTTGAACGAATCAATATATTTTTGGAAAAAAATAATATCATCGGGTCTTATAAGGTATTCAGTGATTTGTTTACCAACTCCAGACAAAATGCAATGCATGTATTCGGGTACAAAGCCTAATATTATGTCAAAATTGGGTAAGTTTATTAATGGAGAAACTCTTTTAATCCCAACATTTTCTGTTTTATCTTGTCCCTTCTTCTCTACTACTTCATACATTTTTTGGACATGGCTTTGATGATTTCTTTGTCTTGGAGTTTCTTTCATTAGGGGATATTTTGTGCTACCATTGACCCATTCTGTAGGATGCAAGCACCAATTACAACCATGTTTACCGTTAAATTGAGTATGGCCTTGCATTGGTGATCTGGCAACACTATCAACACAACATAGAAGTGCAAATACTTTAACATTTCGATCTTCCCCTTTAATAGTACACCTTATACCTTCTTTCTTCAATTTTTCCATCATTTCTACAAATACCTTTAAAAATACCGACATGTTTGGTTTATCTTTATTAAACCATAATAGACATGGTATCAAGTTATTAAACCTATCTTTAACTGGTAATTCATTAACCATTAAATATATAGGCCACAAAGAAAATGAAGAAGATTTAAAAGGTGCAGCTCCATCACTATTGAAAGTTGTTGTCACATAATTGTATCGATTCTCCTCTGATAAAGATGATAAAAATTCAGTATACAATTTACCATCATAGATATCACGAATATGATCTTCATTATACGTCCATTTTTTTATGATATTATCATAATAGTCTTCATGAGTATTTAACAATTCTGCTATTGCTATTGACGGATCAATTACAGCAAAAAGATTGTCACAAGACGGGGTTAAAGTATTTACTTGTATTTTACAATTTGCACATATAGTTTCCGCATTCAATTCTTCTAGTTTATTTACGTAACCTGTACAAACAGGACATGTAACGTGAAATACCGTATTTTTATCTTGATTTAATTTGTTTAGTAAATATTTGGATTGAGGTAGAACTGGCTCTTTAAAAATAGAATTAATTAATCTAAAAAGATTCGATTTAGTAGTTTGTGGCAATACGTTAACAACAGAAAATTTTAATAACATTAAGAGAAGTTGACTTTGAGAAACATTGACCGGTGTAGATATTATCTCTCCAAATCCATTAATATTCAACAAATCTAGTATATTTTCTGCTTTAAATTTTTTATCTTCAAAAAGAAACTTATCACTGTCATCATCGCTAAATATATTGTCAGGTGAAAAATTTTCATGTGGATCTAAACCAATAGAATCATTTTCTTGATCCTGAAAATGAAGAAAAGTTAAATTAAATTAATTTTTGTTTTCAATAAAATATGTAAATTCATATTATGTACTTATAATATATGTCTATGAAATATTTTTGCTTTTCATGAATCTTTATCAGCTTGAAATTTTCAACGTTAATAAACAACAAAATTAAAAAAAAATTAGTATTTAATTCCTTCCCAGATTATTATTGGTTTTGATTAATTTGTTCATAAAATTTTCCCAAAATAATTTTGGGCTCTATCCTATGTTCGGAACCCTTCCTAAATTGCAGTGAACCAGTATGAAAAAAAGACTGTAATTTTATTTTATTTATTATACACGGAAATGGCAGATAACAGCTCCGCTGCAATTGTCACATCGATGACTAATGTGAAAATATTGAGTTTTCACATAGATGATCGATATATGCGCACCAAAATTCTGTGTTTACGCGTCGTTTAATCATGCGTAACTCACAGGAGGCTATCACGTTGATAATCTGTGTGTACACACTTTACATCATTGCGTAAACATAGAAAATTGGTGTTTTTCAAATAGATCATTGATGTTATATTAAATAGTCGATTTCGCAGAAGTTTGATGACAGTTGGCGTATTGTTGGTTATCATCACGAAAATATTTATTGGTTATCGGACCAGCGTACTGTAAGTGACGAGTTTTCATTTAATAAATAATATTAAGCATAATTAATTTTAATTTAACTACAAAAGAAAAATCATTGATGACTTTATTACAAAAAATAATTAAATAATTACATGAGGAGGTACTAATCATGAGGATTTGATTGGCATAGAACTCACAGATTTTCTATGTTTACGCAATGACCGAAAGTGCGTACACACAGACCATCGATATGATAACCTCCTATGAGTCATGCATAGTTGAGCGACGCGGAAACACAGAATTTTGGTGCGTACATATCGATCACCAATGTGGAAACTCAATAATTTCAGCTCACATTAGTTATCAATGTAACAATTGCAGCAGAGCTGTAATCTGTCATTTCCGAGTATAATTCCTTTTCAAGTAAAAATAAATCTATTATTTAATACATAAAAAAAAAATTGTTAGCAATTATTTTCAAAATATAGGGTAAAAATTAAAATTATACATGACTTAGCTAATTCTCTTATTTCTTTCCAGGAAATGAATTAGTTTGAATATTTATCATGGAAAAAGTTTTATAAAAAAGTTTAAGCAATTTTCTAAATCCAAAAATTGAAAAATTAATATAAGTAAAAAAAGAAATTATTTATAGTTAGTAGCACTGAAAAAAGGCAATCAGATATGAGTAGAAATTGAATAAAAAAAAATAATTTGTTGATAGGAAATATGGAAGGAAGAATAAATAAAGAATCAAGATGGTTGGAGTATCGCTTGAAGAAATAGGCAAGAGATAATTATGATAGGAAAGCAAGAAGAAAGAGGCAAAAAAGAAGCTCGAGAATATGAGTAATTCTCCACAACTTTTAATTACTAATCACGGAGTCATTTCACAGCTGTTAATGTGTTACCGAATGCGCCACCAACTATACAGTAGATATTTTTATAAAATGTAAATAACTACTGTACTGTTAGTGTCACATTAACTTAATATATAAAAAATAGAGTAACCGAATTGGAAAAAAGGTGTGAACCTGGTTTAAATAGTGGGCATCATTCGGTAATCCACTAACAGCTGTAAAATGACTTCAAAAATATTACGAAAAAATTATAAGTTGTGGAGATATGCCCATATAGGTTTTTCAATAATGGAGTTTAACAATTGGAAGAAGAAGAGAATTGGGAACAATAACACTAGAACTGGGAAAGTATTCGATCCCAAATTTTTTTCGAATCGAATACATTTTCGATTTAGTCTATTTATTATTAATTAATAAAAATATTTAATTGTATAAACTTTAATATGAAAATAATATATTATATGCTAATTTGGAAAAAGTATTCGAAAAAGTATTTTTAAATACTTTTTCAAATGCTTTCGAGTATTTGAAAAAAGTATTCTCGAATACTTTTTCAAAGCAATTAAAAAACTTACTTTGAAAAACTATTCGGAAAAATTATTTACAAATTCTTTTTCCAATATTCAAATGTATTTGAAAAAGTATTGTAACGTAGGAATTTTTTCCTATCTCACAATCACTATAATCTCAACTCTATAATATAATCCCTGAATCAGTATTGATTTAAATATTATTTTCTCTAACTTTACTCTGAATACAAACTATTAATAAATTAGCAATCAACTCTCTCGGGTGGATTCTAATCGGGTCTTCGCAGAGAACAATAACGAAATCACCGATGTATACTAGTACACGGAGAAAAAAATCATGTTATTATCTCATGAAATTTAAAGTGATTATTATATTATATTTTTTCACCTAATATTATCGAAGAAACAAGTGATTTTTCGATGATATCCATGTTTTTAATAGATAGCGATGCATCATGTTAAAATTACTTGAGACCCACGGGATTTTCACGTGGCACTCAAGTGAATTCATCGGTGGTGCGGCCGACCCAGTAGCACGGGCTTTGAAAGGAGATAGAGGGGGGGGGGAGAGAGATAAACAAAGTTACCAAAGCGCTTATAAAAATCTACATGACAGGAAAATGAGCCCCCACTCTACTCGCACAGTATTTGTATTCTAACTGACTGCTGCTACGAATATACACTTATATTATTCACTCTCTCTCTTTCAAAGCCCGTGCTACTCGGTTGGCCCTACGACCATTGAATTTACTTGAGTTCCACGTGAAAATCCCGTGAGCGTCCAAGGAATAATATCATGGCGCCAATAGCATTTTAAGTTAGAATCAATTGACGTTAAATTTACTTGATCTTATGAGAATTTTATATAAAGAATCATATTATTTTAACGTGTTAAATTTATCATGGAAAAATAACATGATTTTTTTCTCCGTGTAATAAACAATTTAGATATTTTAGAACAACATAATATTAATAAACATTTAAATAACACTATTAAGTAAAATACAAAGAGGATTAATTTTCACTCTCAATTTATTCAAATAAAGTTAACAGCTTAATCACCCGACAGTTTCTCGAAATCATGTGAAGTGTAATAAACTGTGTGTAATGAAAACTCTGACTCGACTCAATAAAACTTTTCTATCAATTATAATTAATGAAAATCAAATTTAACACGTGAAGTTAATATTAATATTAGATATGACGGCGAAACCGACGCTAACTATGACGAGCAAAACGGCGACGCGCACTGACTCTGAAACTCTCCAACAAGGATAATAAAAATCAACAATCTCTTCTGCTTTGCAAAAGAAACTTCTCAGCTCTCTCGAAAATGATAGGAAAATCTCTCTTTTATTTTTATTAGGCAAAATGGCAGCGTAAGAATCTCTATGGATTCAAAACCAAATATACTGAAGTCAAGACTCAAATAGTGGCTCAGCGAGCAGCGAACAGAACAATCAACTAAGTGCAATAATCAAGTTCTAAAAGAGAAGTGTGTCCACGAAGCGTCTTTTCTCGAACTCCTTCCTCTTTATTCCTTCTTTAATCAATTACGTCACAGGTAGAATAATGGTTGATTGGTTATTAATCCCTTCCGTAATTGTTACTTGTCAATTACAAAGGACGTTGACTTATAACGAATCAACGCCTTTCCTTTTGACGGCTTCTTTGATGTTAGCGCCCTTTATTTCTCACGCGCTCCATTTAAATTTACATTTAGAATACTCCATATACTTACTTTTGATTATTCTGCATGCAACTCCATCACTATCTTTCTTCAGCGCTCGATTCTTTTATCTTCTATCACTCTCGCTCTCGATTTCACGTATTTCTATGTATAAGACTTACACTGCTCGATATTCTTACTATTACCCATGTAGGATATTTATGCTACTGCTTTTCTACAATAACCCATGTATATATGAGCCTGATGTATAGGCTATAGCGGGCTCCCTTTTTTTGCTGATCCTTTGCTCTTCTTACGCATAACTCGATTTCCTTTCTCTTTCTTTCTACCGTTGCTTCCTTATATCGATTCCGTCATCGATAGGGAATTTCCTTTGCGAGTTGGTCACTTTCATCCTTACCGACACTCCCTCTTTACTCTCAAGCACGTGTTTCTAATGTTCTACGTCGTTTCCCGGTTTCGCTCGTCATCGCGTACCGCCAGTGTATTGTGTGTATGTACTTATACACCGGGTGCGTTTGTGAGTGTAAGTGTACATGTGACAGTGCAACGGCGTGCACGTCGTCATCAAGAACATAAGATGGCGATACACAAGAGCACTGTTACAGGTTATGTTTACATGTAGAGAGAAGGTACTCTTGGTGAGAATGTACGGGAAAAGCAAAGGGGAGCTAGCAAGATGACTTGAGAGAAGCATAGGTCAGCTGAAATAGTTATACGTTCCTATTGAAAGGAGTGCAGAATCTACTCAGAAAGTTCAGAAATTAGAAAACCGAGAGAGGTTTCATAATTGACGTACTACTGACTACATTAGAAAGATTTAAAAGAAAAACAGAGAAAGGCGAGAGAAAGATTGAAGCAAGAAAATAATGGGAACAAAAGAGAGTCAAAACTAGTACATTATGTACCAAGAGCGTAAAATAGGAGATTTTGGCTCAAGTTTGAGTTTGTCAAATTTACAGTAGGGACACAAATTCCCATTACGTCCGTATACTGTTGCATATGCTATTTTTTAACTTAAGAGACGAGGACTACGTATTTTTGGCTCACTTTTGCGAGCGCGAAAATTATTCTTGCCCGTAAAAAGCGGGCCGGAATATTCTATTTCGCGCTTGCAAAAGTGAGCCGAAAATACGTATTTAGCGATCAGAGGGTTAAAAAAGATATTAAAAGACAGCAGGTTATTTAACATACAAAAGTATAAGCAAAAGAAAAGATAAAAAAAGAAAAACAAAAAACAAAGAAGAATAAAATTTATTAAAAAAATACAAGTTTTTATCCAGTTTAATTTAAAAAAGAGATTAAACTCTAAAGTGATATTGAAGAAAAAAAAATTTTATTTTTAGTTCTAAGAAGTGAGATAACAAGTTTAAAGTTTGAAAAAATCAGAATAAATTTTATTATTATCTACTACTGAAAATATTGATATATGTCCAACATAACATGAGTCTGAAGTCTCCAACGTTGTTACCAACGAAAAGTTGAGTTTTTCTAAATTCCTAAATTATGGTTTTTAAATGTCAAAGAGGATTAGGAAAAGCGATCAGACAATAATAATGACCATTAAAACCATTTATAACGAAATTATAGGATCTAAAAAATAGATCATACTATTAATGAAAGAACGCTTATTTCGACAAAACATGACATTTATACTAAATGGATTAGCTTTCTATATTCAATGCAATATCGTAGGATTAATTAAAATGCATGTATAAAAATATAATATTGTCAATCAAGACCATCTGAACTAACCTAACCAGTGTCAAATCTTGCAAATCAAAGATATCTTACTTTAATAAGTTTCCATGCCTCTGTTTGATTAATTCACCATTTTTTCTCGATACAATAAGGGATACAGTACCGGAATACGTGTATGACAAAATCGTTATGTCAATCGAGACTAAGGAACATAACCTAACCAGCAATAAATGCCATCTTATTGGAGATATCTTGCTTTGAAAAATTTCCATGACTTTGATTAATTATTTCAACATTTTTTCTCAATGCGATAAGGAAGGCAGCACTAAAATACGTGCATAAGAAAATCGCCATGACAATCGAAGCTAAGGAACATAACCTAACCAACGATAAATGCCATCTTCTTAAAGATATCTCGCTTTCGAAAATTCCCACTCCTTTGTTAGATGGGTTAACCATTTTTTCTCGAGAAGATAAGAAAGGCAGTACTAAAATACGTGAATAAAAAAATCGTCATGACAATCGTAAATAAGGAACATAACCTAACTAGTGATAAATGACACTTTACTAAAGAAATTTCGCTTTAAAAAATTTCCATGCCTTTGTTTGATGGATGAACCACTTTTTCTCGATGCTATAAAGGAAGCAGCTCTTAAATACGTGCATAAAAAAATTATCATAACAATCTTAGCCAAGCAACATAAGCTAGCCAGCGATAAATGCCATCTTATTAAAGATATCTTGCTTTAACTAATTCCCAGGCCTTTATTAAATTAATCCACTAATTTTCGTTGATGCGATAAGAAAGGTAGCATCAAAATACGTGTATGATAAAATCGTCATATCAATCGAGACTAAGGAACATAACCTAACTGGTGATAAATGCTATTTTATTTCAGAAATTTCGCTCTAAAAAATTCCCATGCCTTTGATCGATAGATTAACTATTTTTTCTTAAAGCGATAAAGGAGGCAGCACTAAAATACGCGCATGAAAAAAATTACATGAAAACCGAAGCTAAAGAACATAACCTAACTAACGATAAATGCCATCTTATTAAAGATATCCCGCTTTATGAAATTCCCGCGCCTGTTAAATGGATAAATCGATTTTTCTCGATGCGATACGAAAACAAGTAATGAAATACGTGTATGACATCATCGTCATGTCAATCGAGACCAAGGAATACAACCTAACTGGTGATAGAAACCATTTTCTTGAAGTTATTATACTTTCAAAAATTCCTTAGCCTTTGTTTGATGAACTAACCATTTTTTTCAAGCAATAAGAAAGGCAGTACTAAAATACGTGCATAAACGAATCGTCATGACAATCGACGCTAAGGAACATAACCTAACCAATGATAAATGCCATCTTCATAAAGATATCTTGCTTTATGAAATTCCCTCGCCTTTGTTTGATGGATTAACCACTTTTTCTCGATGCGATAAAAAAGGCAGTAATAAAATACGTGTATGGAAAAATCGTCATGACAATAGAGAATAAGGAACATAACCTAACTGGTGATAAATGCCATCTTCTTAAAGATATCTCGCAGTCCGAAATTCCCACGCCCCTGTCAGATGGATTAACCATTTTTTCTTGATGCGATAAAGGAAGAAGCACTGGAATACGTGCATAAAAAAATCATTATTACAATCGTAGCCAAGAAAAATAACCTAACTAATATTACATGCTATCTTTCTAAAGATATCTCTTTTATAAAATTTCCGTGCCTTGGTTTGATGGACTAACCACTTTATCTCGATGCGATAAGGAACACAGTACTAAAATACGAGTATGAAAAAATTTTCATGTTATTTGAGACTAAGGAACATAACCTAACCGGTGATAAATGCTATTTTATTTAAGAAATTTCGCTTTAGAAAATTCCCGCGCCTTTGTTAAATGGATTAACCATTTTTTCTTGATGCGATAAGAAAGACAGTACTAAGATACGTGTATGAAAAAATCGTCATGACAATTGAGAATAAGGAACATAGCTCAACTGGTGATAAATGGCATCTATTTAAAGATATCTCACTGTACGAAATACCCACGCCTCTGTTAGATGTATTAACTATTTTTTCCTGATGCGATAAAGAAGGCAGCACTTGGATCGTGCATAAAAAAATCATTATAACAATCGTAGCCAAGAAACGTAACCTAACCAACGATACATGCCATCTTTTTGAAGATATCTCGCTTTATGAAATTCCCGCGTCTTAGTTTGATGGATTAACGACTTTCTCTCAATGCGATAAGAAAGACAGTACTAAAATACGAGTGTAGAAAATTGTAATGTCATCTGAGACTAAGGAACATAACCTAACCAGTGATAAATGCTATTTTATTTAAGAAATTTCGCAGAAACATCTCCTTAAAGATATCTCGCTGTCCAAAATTCTCACGCCTCTGTGAGATGGATTAACCATATTTTCTTGATGCGATAAAGAAGACAGCACTTGAATGCGTGCATAAAAAAATCATTATAACAATCGTAGCCAAGAAACGTAACCTAACCAACGATACATGCCATCTTTTTTGAAGATATTCCGCTTTATGAAATTCCCGCGCCTTAGTTTGATGGATTATCCACTTTTTCTCGATGCGATAAGAAAGACAGTACTAAAATACGAGTATGGTAAATTGTTATGACATTTGAGACTAAGGAACATAACCTAACCGGTGATCAATGTTATCTATTTCAGAAATTTCGCTATAAAAAATTCCCGCGCCTTTGTTAGATGGATTAACCATTTTCTCACGATGCGATGAGAAAGACAGTACTAAAATACGTGTATGAAAAAATCGTCATGACAATTAAGAATAAGGAACATAACTCAACTGGTATATATGGCATCTTTTTAAAGATATCTCACTGTACGAAATCCCCAGGCCTCTGTTAGATGTATTAACTATTTTTTCTTGATGCGATAAAGAAGACAGCACTTGAATGCGTGCATAAAAAAATCATTATAACAATCGTAGCCAAGAAACGTAACCTAACCAACGATACATGCCATCTTTTTGAAGATATCTCGCTTTATGAAATTCCCGCGTCTTAGTTTGATGGATTAACCACTTTTTCTCGATGCGATAAGAAAGACAGTACTAAAATACAAGTATCGAAAATTGTAATGTCATTTAAGACTAAGAAACATAACCTAACAAGTGATAAATGCTATTTTATTTAAGAAATTTCGCAGAAACATCTTCTTAAAGATATCTCGCTGTCCAAAATTCTCACGCCTCTGTTAGATGGATTAACCGTTTTTTCTTGATGCCATAAAGAAGACAGCACTTAAATACGTGCATAAAAAAATCATTATGACAATCGTAGCTAAGAAACATAACCTAACATACGATACATGCCATCTTTTTTAAAGATATCTCGCTTTATTAAATTTCCGCGCCTTTGTTTGATCGATTAACCACTTTTTCTCAATGCGATCAGAATAGCAGTACTAAAATCAATGCATGAAAAAATCGTCATAACAATCGAGAATAGGGAACATAACCTAAGTGGTGATAAATGCCATCTTCTTAAAGATTTCTCGCTGTACAAATTTCTCACGCCTTTGTTAGATGGATCAACCATTTTTTCTCGATGCGATAAGAAACACAGTACTAGAATTTGTGTATGAAAAAAATCGTCATGACAATTGAGAATAAGGAACATAACTCAACTGGTGATGAATGGCATCTTTTAAAGATATGTCACTGTACGAAATCCCCACGCCTCTGTTAGATGTATTAACTATTTTTTCTTGATGCGATAAAGAAGGCAGCACTTGAATGCGTGCATAAAAAAATTATTATAACAATCGTAGCCAAGAAACGTAACCTAACCAACGATACATGCCATCTTTTTAAAGATATCCCGCTTTATGAAATTATTGCGCCACAGTTTGATGGATTAACCACTTTTTCTCGATGCGATAAGAAAGACTGTACTAAAATACGTGTATGAAAAAATCGTCATGACAATTGAGAATAAGGAACATAACTCAACTGGTGATAAATGGCATCTATTTAAAGATATCTCACTGTACGAAATCCCCACGCCTCTGTTAGATGTATTAACTATTTTTTCCTGATGCGATAAAGAAGGAAGCACTTGGATGCGTGCATAAAAAATCATTAAAACAATCGTAGCCAAGAAACGTAACCTAACCAACGATACATGCCATCTTTTTGTAGATATCTCGCTTTATAAAATTCCCGCGTCCTAGTTTGATGGATCAACGACTTTTTCTCGATGCGATAAGAAAGACAGTACTAAAATAGGAGTATAGAAAATTGTAATGTCATTGGCGACTAAGGAACATAACCTAACCAGTGATAAATGCTACTTTATTTAAGAAATTTCGCAGAAACATCTTCTTAAAGATATCTAGCTGTCCAAAATTCTCACGCCTCTGTGAGATGGATTAACCATATTTTCTTGATGCGATAAAGAAGACAGCACTTGAATGCGTGCATAAAAAAATTATTATAACAATCGTAGCCAAGAAACGTAACCTAACCAACGATACATGCCATCTTTTTGAAGATATCCCGCTTTATGAAATTCCCGCGCCTTAGTTTGATGGATTAACCACTTTTTCTCGATGCGATAAGAAAGACAGTACTAACATACGAGTATGGTAAATTGTTATGACATTTGAGACTAAGGAACATAACCTAACCGGTGATCAATGTTTTTTTATTTCCGAAATTTTGCTATAAAAAATTCCCGCGCCTTTGTTAGATGGATTAACCATTTTTTCATGATGCGATAAGAAAAACAGTACTAAAATACGTGTATGAAAAAATCGTCATGACAATTGAGAATAAGGAACATAACTCAACTGGTATATATGGCATCTTTTTAAAGATATCTCACTGTACGAAATCCCCAGGCCTCTGTTAGATGTATTAACTATTTTTTCTTGATGCAATAAAGAAGACAGCACTTGAATGCGTGCATAAAAAAATCATTATAACAATCGTAGCCAAGAAACGTAACCTAACCAACGATACATGCCATCTTTTTGAAGATATCCCGCTTTATGAAATTCCCGCGCCTTAGTTTGATGGATTATCCACTTTTTCTCGATGCGATAAGAAAGACAGTACTAAAATACGAGTATGGTAAATTGTTATGACATTTGAGACTAAGGAACATAACCTAACCGGTGATCAACGTTATTTATTTCAGAAATTTCGCTATAAAAAATTCCCGCGCCTTTGTTAGATGGATTAACCATTTTCTCACGATGCGATGAGAAAGACAGTACTAAAATACGTCTATGAAAAAATCGTCATGACAATTGAGAATAAGGAACATAATTCAACTGGTATATATGGCATCTTTTTAAAGATATCTCACTGTACGAAATCCCCAGGCCTCTGTTAGATGTATTAACTATTTTTTCTTGATGCGATAAAGAAGACAGCACTTGAATGCGTGCATAAAAAAATCATTATAACAATCGTAGCCAAGAAACGTAACCTAACCAACGATACATGCCATCTTTTTGAAGATATCTCACTTTATGAAATTCCCGCGTCTTAGTTTGATGGATTAACCACTTTTTCTCGATGCGATAAGAAAGACAGTACTAAAATACAAGTATCGAAAATTGTAATGTCATTTGAGACTAAGAAACAAAACCTAACAAGTGATAAATGCTATTTTATTTAAGAAATTTCGCAGAAACATCTTCTTAAAGATATCTCGCTGTCCAAAATTCTCACGCCTCTGTTAGATGGATTAACCGTTTTTTCTTGATGCCATAAAGAAGACAGCACTTAAATACGTGCATAAAAAAATCATTATGACAATCGTAGCTAAGAAACATAACCTAACATACGATACATGCCATCTTTTTAAAGATATCTCGCTTTACTAAATTTCCGCGCCTTTGTTTGATGGATTAACCACTTTTTCTCAATGCGATCAGAATAGCAGTACTAAAATCTAAGCATAAAAAAATCGTCATAACAATCGAGAATAGGGAACATAACCTAAGTGGTGATAAATGCCATCTTCTTAAAGATTTCTCGCTGTACAAATTTCTCACGCCTTTGTTAGATGGATCAACCATTTTTTCTCGATGCGATAAGTAAGACAGTACTAGAATTTGTGTATGAAAAAATCGTCATGACAATTAAGAATAAGGAACATAACTCAACTGGTGATGAATGGCATCTTTTTAAAGATATGTCACTGTACGAAATCCCCACGCCTCTGTTAGATGTATTAACTATTTTTTCTTGATGCGATAAAGAAGACAGCACTTGAATGCGTGCATAAAAAAAGCATTATAACAATCGTAGCCAAGAAACGTAACCTAACCAACGATACATGCCATCTTTTTTGAAGATATCCCGCTTTATGAAATTTCCGGGCCTTAGTTTGATGGATTAACCACTTTTTCTCGATGCGATAAGAAAGACAGTACTAAAATAGGAATATCGAAAATTGTAATGTCATTTGAGACTAAGGAACATAACCTAACCAGTGATAAATGCTATTTTATTTAAGAAATTTCGCAGAAACATCTTCTTAAAGATAACTTGCTGTCCAAAATTCTCACGCCTCTGTGAGATGGATTAACCATATTTTCTTGATGCGATAAAGAAGACAGCACTTGAATGCGTGCATAAAAAATCATTATAACAATCGTAGCCAAGAAACGTAACCTAACCAACGATACATGCCATCTTTTTTGAAGATATCCCGCTTTATGAAATTCCCGCGCCTTAGTTTGATGGATTAACCACTTTTTCTCGATGCGAAAAGAAAGACAGTACTAAAATACGAGTATCGAAAATTGTAATGACATTTGAGACTAAGAAACATAACCTAACAAGTGATAAATGCTATTTTATTTAACAAATTTCGCAGAAACATCTTCTTAAAGATATCTCGCTGTCCAAAATTTTCACGCCTCTGTTAGATGGATTAACCGTTTTTTCTTGATGCGATAAAGAAGACAGCACTTAAATACGTGCATAAAAAAATCATTATGACAATTGTAGCTAAGAAACATAACCTAACATACGATACATGCCATCTTTTTTAAAGATATCTCGCTTTATTAAATTTCCGCGCCTTTGTTTGATGGATTAACCACTTTTTCTCAATGCGATCAGAATAGCAGTACTAAAATCCATGCATGAAAAAATCGTCATAACAATCGAGAATAGGTAACATAACCTAAGTGGTGATAAATGCCATCTTCTTGACAATTGTCATGACAATTGAGAATAAGGAACATAACTCAACTGGTGATGAATGGCATCTTTTTAAAGATATGTCACTGTACGAAATCCCCACGCCACTGTTAGATGTATTAACTATTTTTTCTTGATGCGATAAAGAAGGCAGCACTTGAATGCGTGCATAAAAAAAATCATTATAACAATCGTAGCCAAGAAACGTAACCTAACCAACGATACATGCCATCTTTTTGAAGATATCCCGCTTTATGAAATTCCCGCGCCTTAGTTTGATGGATTAACCACTTTTTCTCGATGCGATAAGAAAGACAGTACTAAAATACGAGTATCGAAAATTGTAATGACATTTGAGACTAAGAAACATAACCTAACAAGTGATAAATGCTATTTTATTTAAGAAATTTCGCAGAAACATCTTCTTAAAGATATCTCGCTGTCCAAAATTCTCACGCCTCTGTTAGATGGATTAACCGTTTTTTCTTGATGCGATAAAGAAGACAGCACTTGAATACGTGCATAAAAAAATCATTATGACAATTGTAGCTAAGAAACATAACCTAACATACGATACATGCCATCTTTTTAAAGATATCTCGCTTTATTAAATTTCCGCGCCTTTGTTTGATGGATTAACCACTTTTTCTCAATGCGATCAGAATAGCAGTACTAAAATCCATGCATGAAAAAATCGTCATAACAATCGAGAATAGGTAACATAACCTAAGTGGTGATAAATGCCATCTTCTTGACAATTGTCATGACAATTGAGAATAAGGAACATAACTCAACTGGTGATGAATGGCATCTTTTTAAAGATATGTCACTGTACGAAATCCCCACGCCACTGTTAGATGTATTAACTATTTTTTTCTTGATGCGATAAAGAAGGCAGCACTTGAATGCGTGCATTAAAAAATCATTATAACAATCGTAGCCAAGAAACGTAACCTAACCAACGATACATGCCATCTTTTTGAAGATATCCCGCTTTATGAAATTCCCGCGCCTTAGTTTGATGGATTAACCACTTTTTTACGATGCGATAAGAAAGACAGTACTAAAATACGAGTATGGTAAATTGTTATGACATTTGAGACTAAGGAACATAACCTAACCGGTGATCAATGTTTTTTATTTCCGAAATTTCGCTATAAAAAATTCCCGCGCCTTTGTTAGATGGATTAACCATTTTTTCATGATGCGATAAGAAAAACAGTACTAAAATACGTGTATGAAAAAATCGTCATGACAATTGAGAATAAGGAACATAACTCAACTGGTATATATGGCATCTTTTTAAAGATATGTCACTGTACGAAATCCCCACGCCTCTGTTAGATGTATTAACTATTTTTTCTTGATGCGATAAAGAAGACAGCACTTGAATGCGTGCATAAAAAAATCATTATAACAATCGTAGCCAAGAAACGTAACCTAACCAACGATACATGCCATCTTTTTGAAGATATCCCGCTTTATGAAATTCCCGCGCCTTAGTTTGATGGATTAACCACTTTTTCTCGATGCGAAAAGAAAGACAGTACTAAAATACGAGTATCGAAAATTGTAATGACATTTGAGACTAAGAAACATAACCTAACAAGTGATAAATGCTATTTTATTTAACAAATTTCGCAGAAACATCTTCTTAAAGATATCTCGCTGTCCAAAATTCTCACGCCTCTGTTAGATGGATTAACCGTTTTTCTTGATGCGATAAAGAAGACAGCACTTAAATACGTGCATAAAAAATCATTATGACAATTGTAGCTGAGAAACATAACCTAACATACGATACATGCCATCTTTTTTAAGGTATCTCGCTTTATTAAATTTCCGCGCCTTTGTTTGATGGATTAACCACTTTTTCTCAATGCGATCAGAATAGCAGTACTAAAATCCATGCATGAAAAATCGTCATAACAATCGAGAATAGGTAACATAACCTAAGTGGTGATAAATGCCATCTTCTTGACAATTGTCATGACAATTGAGAATAAGGAACATAACTCAATCTGGTGATGAATGGCATCTTTTAAAAGATATGTCACCGTATGAAATCCCCACGCCTCTGTTAGATGTATTAACTATTTTTTTTGATGCGATAAAGAAGGCAGCACTTGAATACGTGCATTGAAAAATCATTATGACAATCGTAGCCAAGGAACATAACCTAACCAACGTTACATGCCATCTTTTTGAAGATATCTCGCTTTATAGAATTCTCTTGCCTCTGTTTGATGTATTAGCCATTTTTTCTCAATGCGATAAGAAAGGCAGCACTAAAATACTTGCAAAAAAATCGCCATGACAATCGAAGCTAAGGAACATAACCTAACTAACGATAAATGCCATCTTCTTAAAGATATCTCGCTTTCAAAAAATTCTTACCCTTTGTTGATGGAC
>JAFFSR010000365.1:1385000-1391441 GCA_017163975.1 Anastatus disparis | reverse complement strand
GAACAGAACGGTGTGCGGACGGATATAGATGATCTTTTGGAAATAATGAGGAACCATGATCTTTTGATAGAGGAAATGAAGAAAGAAGTTCAAGCTATGCAGGAAGCTCTGAAAAGAATACGAATCTCAAGATTCAAAGTGCAGTGGAAAGATTACAGGTTCACCTGAAGCATGCCGATGGCCAACAAGAACAGGTTAAGAGTAAAGCAAATTGTATCAAGGATGGAATAGATCAAATTTATGAGCAGCATACGCAGAGAAAATAGGGCGAAGACGAATGCACGCTGAGGTTCTTAGAGACACTGTGCTTGCCTGCACTGGTTTCAAAAGGACCGAGGCAGCGCTAGTAATAGCCCGGAGGATGTGCGGCAAAGCAAGAAAAGAAGGAGAAAACGATGCCTGGTACTACGAAAATCCAGTCTCTTTCAGAGACTGCGACAGGCTAGTCAACAGCGCCATCAGGAAGGAAAGAAAGGCACCCGGAAGATAGAAGCGGTGGTTGTGAGGATCTCACAGGGGTCTACATACGCAGACGTTCTTGGGAAGCTTCGCGAGGAAGTCAAGCCACAGGAGAGTAGTACTGAGGTCTTGAGCGTTCGACCAACGACCAAAGGAAACCTTATAATCCAGATCTCGAAAGAGTCGGATAGAAAGGCCTTCACTGACAACGTTAAGGTTGCAGTGGAGGGTATGGGAACTATAAGTACGGTGGAGCGGAAAAGAACGATTGAGATTCGCGATCTTGATCAGATGACTACGGAGGCTGAAGTACAGGAAGCACTGAGTAGAGTCCTAAGCTCCGAGCAAAGATCTCGGAAGGTTATAATCCTTGGACCAAGTAAATTTGGATCTAAGATGGCAGTAGTCGTCCTTGATGAGACTGAGGCAAGAGACCTTTTAAATAAGGAGCGAATTCAAATTGGGTTTGTTAACTGCAGGATACAGATAAGAACCATGGTAATAAGATGCCATCAATGCTTGGGCTTTGGCCACAGGAAAGACCAATGCGAGGGTCCCAACAGGTCCGCGCACTGCTATAAGTGCGGAGAGGCAGGACATACAAGGGCAACATGTCCTAATAATGCCTGCTGCTTCTTATGCCGACAGGAAGGGTGTGATGGCAAAGCTGTCAATCATGTGGCTGGTAGCGGGGTCTGCAAGGTCTTTAGGCAAGTCCTGGAGGCCGAGAAGAGGAAAAAACGAGAGACTTCCAATAAGCCTCGGAAGAAAGTTACCGCATTGGAAACTAGAGGAGGATAAGTACCAGGTACAGTAAGGAAGGCGCTGCGGCGTATTGGTGACCCCACCCCGAAGTAATGCCGAGAAGGCTTAAGTGCCGGGGTGGAATAAAGGTCACGAGGTGGATGTTACTGGCCTTTTGCCCGCGTGACGATTGCATCTTCTTGCAATCGTACCGCGGTCAGAAGGACAGGGGGTTAGACGGTCCCCTGGGACTCTGATGCCCTGGATGTGGAATGGAAAGTCCATTCCACAGTCAAGGCTGACGTGCACTCAGGAACCCGTCACACCGGTGGCAGGATCCCCTCCTGCACGGCGATAACGCATTGCGGAATCGCACGGCGGGCGTGGATCCTGTCGCTGAAAAGGTCTGGTTTAGGCAGATTTCCCGTTTTTACCACCATAAAAAAAAAAAAAAAAAAAAAAAAAAATATATAATATTTTTTTTTTTTTATTATTATTATTATTATTATTATTATTATTATTATTATTATTATTATTATTATTATTATTATTATTATTATTATTATTATTATTATTATTATTATTATTATTATTATTATTATTATTATTATTATTATTATTATTATTATTATTATTATTATTATTATTATTATTATTATTATTATTATTATTATTATTATTATTATTATTATTATTATTATTATTATTATTATTATTATTATTATTATTATTATTATTATTATTATTATTATTATTATTATTATTATTATTATTATTATTATTATTATTATTATTATTATTATTATTATTATTATTATTATTATTATTATTATTATTATTATTATTATTATTATTATTATTATTATTATTATTATTATTATTATTATTATTATTATTATTATTATTATTATTATTATTATTATTATTATTATTATTATTATTATTATTATTATTATTATTATTATTATTATTATTATTATTATTATTATTATTATTATTATTATTATTATTATTATTATTATTATTATTATTATTATTATTATTATTATTATTATTATTATTATTATTATTATTATTATTATTATTATTATTATTATTATTATTATTATTATTATTATTATTATTATATTATTATTATTATTATTATTATTATTATTATTATTATTATTATTATTATTATTATTATTATTATTATTATTATTATTATTATTATTATTATTATTATTATTATTATTATTATTATTATTATTATTATTATTATTATTATTATTATTATTATTATTATTATTATTATTATTATTATTATTATTATTATTATTATTATTATTATTATTATTCCTCCGCATGTTGCTGACCTTGTAAGTGTCCACCTACGATGTGGTGGCGGGGCGGAGGCTTAAGCACGATCCACATATCGCTAGCCATCCTTAGTGATGACTAAGGATATCTGGATGATCGCGTAGGCACTTTCGCTTCACGGAACTGCCAACCCATTAAAATTTTGTGTTCGTATTTACGTGTACTAAGAAGCAACACAGTATGAATGGATGTATGAATGAGCTGTGGCTGCCAACCAATGGATATTCCCGTCAGACTACTGGAGTTGTTCGTTAGTGGTGACTTGCTGACCTCTGTTTAGTAATAAGGGTAAAAGTTAGTCCCTCTCCGGCGAAAGTCGTGACGGGCAAAGGTCTCGTGAAACCACATGTCGGCTAGGAGCTTCTACGTACTTCTACTAACGTAACCGGAGCCCATGAAGGGGTTGAAGTTGGTCTGTACAGGCGCAGGTGCGAAGGATTATCTGGTCAGTATTTCCTTATACCGAGTCCGCGCAGGAGAACTGCGGAACGTCTAGCCTGAAGTTTAGGGCCAGGCGCAGCACGGTACTGACGTCGCCCACTCAATACGGATGACGTAAAACCTTTAGCATCAATATGGCGCGGGCCTAACCCGTAACATCTTTTCTAGAATCACTCGATGTCGCTAGGGTTGACCACCCGAAAACCGCTTCTCGGCTGCGGCATCTTTAACTAGGGCACCTCACAGGCGGGGATAGTGGCTCCACTGCGCCTGGAGCTCCCATGATGGGCGAACCGTCTTAAGCACAGTAAACGTTTATATTATGTCAAATTCAACCAAAACCAAAAACCAAAAGAAGCGGCTAGAAATAGCCAAACCAACAGTGAAGGCCAGAGAAAGCAGGCTGATCCCCCACCGAAGTCAGGGGTTGAGATCGTCTGCTTAACAATTGAAGAGAGGTCTCAGAGGATGAATGAGATCTTTATGCTGATGAGGCAGGCCTGCAAGTCGATGCCCGGCATTTCTCTGGATGTCAAGAACAACCTTCCAGAGCTCATCGAACACGTAGATGCACTCAAGACGGAGTTTTCTTGCTTGCTTGAAGCAAGAACGGTCACCGAACAGATGGAAGTGACCGAAACGCCTCAAGCAAGCGCCGCAGCTAAGCGGCCCAGAGAAGAAGACTCGCTTGATTCAGGAAGCAATTCCGAACCGCGAGCTCTTTTTAAGAAGGGTCGAGCTGAGGGAGACGAAGACGAGCTTTTCGAGACCGTCCAGAGTCGGAAGAATGTTAGAGCTGCAAAAAGCAAGAAAAGCAGCAGCTGAAACAACAAACACAGCAGCAGCAGCAACGAGCGCAACAACATCATCAGCGATCGCAGCAGCCTAACAACAAACCACCAGCGGCCAGAACACCGGCCAACGTCACAGAGCAGTCTGCACAGCAGCTGCCAAAAAAGAAGAAAAAGAGGAGGAGAAAGACAAAGAAGAGGTCTACCGCCGTCCTCATCAAGCCAGGAGAAGGAAAGTCCTACAGTGACATCCTGCAGAACATCCGGCAGGATCTTATTAAGAGAGAGCCCAACGAATAACATCAAAGGGATTAGAAAAACCAGGGCCGGTGATGTCCTGATTGAGTTGGGCTCATCTCAAGGACTGGAGACTTTCAGCGAATTCCTGAGAAAGACGGTTGGTGAAACAGGCAATGTCAAGGAGATGTGCCCCGAGGGAAACGGTCGAGATCAGGGACATCGACTGTCTAGCTTCAGTAGAAGAAGTGAAGACTGCTGTGAAAGGTGTTTTTACTGAATTCCAACAGGAAGTAGGGGAGTTTAGTGTTTCGCTGACCAACCCTAACAGCAGAGAGCTCCGCTTGGCCATTGTAGAGATGGAACAAGACCAAGCGGCGTTCCTGCTCTCAAGAACCAGGATAAAGATCGGCTATACCAGCTGCCGTATCAGAAGTTGGCAAAGGGTTCAGCGCTGTTTTAGGTGCCTGAACTACGGTCACCAGGCGCGTGACTGCCGAGGACCTGACCGTAGCAAGATGTGCTACAAGTGTGGAAAAGAGGGCCACAAGGGGATCGGCCTGCAAGGCTGCTGATGCTCAGTGCATACTATGTACCGAGCGGGAAGTAGACCCTGCGGAACGAAAACACATCCCTGGATCAGGTCAGTGCAGAGTCTTCCGCGAGACACTGAACCGATTTAAACAAAAACGTTAATGATGGGCCGCGTCACGGTCCTCCAAGCCAACTTACACAGAAGTGACCTAGCCAACAGCCTTTTGACCCAAATCAAATTCGAAACAAAGGCTGATGTGCTCTTGATAAGCGAGCAGTACACAAACTGGACCGTTAAGACCTGGTTTAGAGACAAGCTTGGCACTGCTGCGATTTACGTAGACCCAAAGACCATCAGAGAAGACGCAAATGGAGCTGAAGAAGGCTTCGTATGGGTTAAAAGCAGAAACGTTACATACGTGAGCTGTTATTTTACACCAAACTCAACAGCAGACACGTTTAGGCGCCGTCTGGATCTGCTGGAAGACTCTGTCCGAAGAATGGAAGGTGACGTCGTCGTCGCAGGAGACTTTAACGCGAAAGCGTTAGAGTGGGAATGCCACTGCAGGACAGCAGAGGAGGATACATCATGGAGATGGCAGACAGACTCGGCCTAACAGTGCTAAACACCGGAAGCACTCCAACATTCAGACGAGGAGCTAGCGGTACGATTCCTGACGTATCCTTCGCATCAGAAAATCTTTCACGTAAAGTGTCAGATTGGAAGGTGCTGGAGACATACAATGGAAGTGACCACCAGTACATCACATTTCAAATCCATGATGGATCCCAATCATCGAGGCGAAATGTCGCTAGACCAGTCAGATGGAACGTTGCCAAGCTGGACTCTGAGAAACTTGTCCAAGTACTGCAGCAAGGATCAGACTATCTACCGGACGCGACAACTGCCACCGGAAACGCCGACGCTGCGGAGGTTCTCGTAAAAGAGACGATGAGTCTCATTCACAGAGCCTGTGATGCATCTATGCCGCGCAAGGGATCGCGACATCATAAGCGTCCAGCGTATTGGTGGAATGACGAAATCGCTAGAACGAGGTCAGAAGCTCTTAGTCTCAGAAGATCATCACAGAGAGCAAGAAAGAAGAACTCACCAGCAGCAGATCTTTTGTCTGCGCAATACAGAGACGTGCATAAAAGCTTCGTAAGAAGATCAATCGAAGCAAAGCACAATGCTGGAAAGACCTGAGCGAAGACGTCAACAGAGAGGTGTGGGGCTTGGCCTACAAGATCGTGACCAAGAAGCTTAACGCCGCCCCCACGTTGCCATTCGAAGAAGAGACCATGGCGAACATCGTAAACCACTTGTTCCCTACGCATCCACCACTCGAAGAACAGGAGAATACAGGAGAACCAGAAGAGATCCCGCTCTTTACAAGCGGAGAGCTACAGATAGCTGCAAGAATGATGAAGAACAATAAGGCACCTGGGCCTGACGGAATACCATCCGAGGTCCCTAAATGCATAGCGGTGAAAGCGCCATCTCTCTTGTTGAACATGTACAACGCGTGCCTCCAGACGGGTGTGTTTAGCACTCCCTGGAAGATTGCGCGTCTTGTGCTGATCAACAAAGGAAAGGGGAGGTGATCCCCGGCATCCATCGTCCCACAGGCCACTCTGCATGTTGGACGAAGCAGGAAGCTATACGAGAGGCTGCTTAAACCGCGATTACAAGGAGCTGTACAGGCGGCTGGCGATCTCGCTGACAACCAGTACGGCTTCAGGAAAAAGCGGTCTACCGTAAATGCAGTAGAAGAAGTAGTAAAGGTAGCAAAGAAGGATGGACTGGGAACCATCATTCCCGTCTTATTGCGTTTCTAGTCATGCTGGATACGAAAAACGCTTTCAACTCAGCAAA